>JAAIXJ010001853.1:1675187-1823456 GCA_013403705.1 Heliconius hermathena | reverse complement strand
AAGAAGTTAAAAACTGTAGAATTTTTAGATATGACACAAAATTTAAAAATCGTTCGAATGTGCCCCCCTCTCCCCTACATTAGATGCTGTAAAACAGTGGATTAAAATCAATATTGACTGAAACTGATTTATGTGGTTTATCAACTCCTAGTGATTGTAGAAATTTCCAAGTTATACTAGTTTCGCTGTTTTAGACAAGATTATGGATATGACGTCTTTATGCATCCCTACACAATATACAGCAGAGGTATCGAGCTTTTACATATTTTTTTCGGTTAGCCTCACTGTCATCGCGTTAATCTCATACTTTGCTATGTTTTTTTGTGCATCAGATATTTAGTTTCTAATTTTTTCCAATGAGCTGGCAAATATTTAATATTTAACATTTTAATGCATGCATATCATATAGTTGCTATAATAGTGATTTAAAAGTTTATATCTTACTTACTGTCTTTCATATCTGCAACTATTACTAGTCTCCAATCAATTTAATTGCGTACACACACAACCCAAATAGAGATCGATCCTAATAGAGATTGCCTATGTGAAAACATAGACATACACACAACCCTAATAGAATAAAGATTCTATTTGGGTTGTGTGTAGATACCTAATGCCCGAGGCAAACCATTGTTTTCACGATAATCCTACAAACGTAACTCATGCTGTGAATTTCGTCATTTATAATACCAAAATAAGGAGATCTGCTTTCAGCCATGATTCTCTCCCAGTGTTTCGGATTCTGTACTTATAGCGTGATGATCGTGATCTGCTGTTAATCTTGATTCACCTGGATTAATTGTCTCTGAATTAAGAAAGAAAAATTGAGGCCGTGGTGGCGTAGGGGCGCAAGCATGAACTGTGTGTGTAGCTGTAAACGCAACGATTGTGGGTTCGATTCCCACTCGGGGAGATTAATTATTATTTCTTTGGATATAGAAAGCACTGCAAACATCCCATTTCGATTGATAATCTAATATCAACTACAGATAATATAGGAAGTCAGGATCTTTTATATTTCTGATATCTGACATAAGGATGAGTCTTTAAATCCTCAATTAATAAAATTTATCAGTAAGTTAAATGTAAAAACAGTAGGTCAATATAAATAAAAACTATAATTATGAATAAAAATTAATGAACTAGTAAACATACAATACGAAATATTCTGTATAGTACTAAATTATTCAGGTTTTTAAAAATAAAGACCAACATGTACATAAAAAAATTGTACATCAACCATTGGCTTTACAGAAAATAAAAATATGTAGGGTCGCTGAGCCAACTATATTGAAATTTTGTCGTCCTTCGCATCGTTACGTAGAACGACGTCGCGTCGGGAGCGTCGTTTCGCTCAGGATATTGTACCCGCACAGATTACACTTCTGACATTCTTGTAAGTTTATAAGAATCTTACCATTGAATGTGTTAATGATTGGCCAAGAGTGTCACAAAAAACTATGTTATTGAGGTTGTCGCTTCTATTCCCACCCGAGGAATTAAAATACACTTTCCACAAATTATGTATAATGATGTATAGGATCCAGGAGGTGTGGAGGAGTTTCATGCTCTTGTAAATCAATTTTATGGTGTGCGGAAATTATGGATACATTTGTCAAAAACATTTCAAACTTTATTCTTATTCAGTATACGAATAGAAATTAGTACTGTTTAACATTTCATCACTGAAAATGTTCCCTCGAAAGGCTGTATTAATTATGAAATCGTTATAAAAGCTATGAATCTAAATCAAATGAAACTCATCAAAGTTAGTTGTAAGTCTGTGGGCGGTTTTAACTCATTGAGTTGCAACATCCATTGTTACGCCCTACCCAAATTCAAATTAAATGTATTTTTTAAAAGAATCCAAAAAAACTTATTCAAAAGGCCCAATCCCTACCATGCTTATTTTGTCAATGTTTATACAATCAAAACTTTGTAATGGAATTTTTATGGCTTCTTTACTTTTACTTCTTGATTGAATGAAGAATTTGTTGTACTCGTAATCGTCTCAATCAGATCTTTATGTAAAAAAATAAAAATCTCATACTGTATGTCACATATAGCAGGCAAGGTAAACTAAACCTAGTGTTAAGACACTCCGTTCCTCTATTTCCACCGAATTTTTCAAGCCACTGCTTGTTGAATGGTGAAAATAAATACGTATTATATCTTAATGGAAACGGAACGGTTTAACACTTAAGGTTCACTTTACCTCCCCTGGTATGTGCAACATATAGTACGAAGCTAAAAAAATTACATATATAAACAAAAAAATATAAAAAACCTTACAAACATTGTCATATTACGAAAGATTAAGTTGTAAAGCGTATATCGTCTTGCTTGTCATGTGTCTGGCTGTAAATCTAAATTGTTATAGCCGACGATTCGCCACGACTGTAAAGAAAGGCCCACGACGGTACTTGTCGAATAAACAAACACGGTCTCTCTCTAAATAGCGTTGCAACAACGTGCCTCGACTGGATATTGGAGATACTTCTCTCTAAAATTTAACACTTTAACTAATCTTTGTAGTAGTTTATAGTATTGTGCTCGAATATCTTCCAACTATATATTGTTAGTTTATAGATTTATTTTTAAGTTTATTTATTGTATGTTTTGAAACTAAACTACGAGTAGATATAGAATATGATTCAGATTTTAAAAATATACACGAATGAGTAAATGATATAAACTTAATTCTCCTTGCTGATAATTTTGGACACGATATTTAAAATACAATTTAATGAAAATGAAATAAATGGAAGAAAATTCACTTGACTGATCACAACCTGTCGGAGTAATCCTAATCAACATAACAGACTATATTATGCTTCGTCTATCTCTTAAGTGTTCTTTTGATCAATCTTCAGTGAGAGAAATATGTAAATTATATTATTTAGGAGAATACTTACATTTTTTCAATTTAAATCATAAAGTAAGTTCTCTTGTACCTTTTACCTTACTTTTTTTAGAGGTACAACTCTCGGTGTAATTTACTAATTTCTCAAATTTTTTTACCTTCCATTAGTATTTTAAAGAATATTTTGTGAGTAATTTATAAAAAAATCTAAATAAAATATTACGCAAAAATAATTTCTACGTTATTAAAAAAAAATTGACGACAAAACTTATAACCATTTGCCCAAATTAGTCGAATTCAGACATTTTTTATCAAATTATTCGTAGTCACGTAATGTTCAATACGCCCGAAATTGCCACTTCACAGAGTTTTCTGTATACATTCATTCATTATACGAGTGAAAATAATGAACGTTAATCCAAATTTACATACAGGATCTCTATAAATAACAGATTTTTATTTCAAATTATATATTAAGCATATATAAGGGATATTTGCTTTGCTCCTTTGCTTTGCTGAAAATATAAACCTAAAATTTTATAGGTTATTAAGGTTTGAGGGTGATTTGCAAAGGATTAAAACCATGGTTAGTGCCTGGTAATAGATAATTTTATTTCTTATATTATTCCCAAGAAAATAAAAAAAAATGCTTTATAATTTTACAAAAGTTAATTATAAAGCAATTTTTTTTTTATTTTCTGGAGGTGGTCACTATTGTAGAAATAACTACAATAGTAACCACCGCCCAAATTCCATATTCCCGAATAGCACTTACTGGTATTGTGCACAGGAACTTTCAGGTTTTATAACATAACAAAGCTCTGGATTGGATTGGGTCTACTAACTAACTAACTAACTAGTGTTAAATATATAATTTTCTTATTCTACTCCATAATTTTGAAATTGGTAAGGTCAAATCGATGTAAAAATTACGTAGGTTTGCCGTATGATCCCGGCCTAGAATAGTACCATCCTGATACTGGTGGTGTCGTAAGAACTAAAGTACGTGTGGTAGAGTCACGTCGCCAGCCATGGCAACACGCATGGGCAGACTCGACCGGATCATTACCACCCCCGGCATTTAAAACCGACGTTAAGTAGTGGCTTTATGCCACTGCGTCTCGCATCAGGTAATGCCGGGCTCCGGTGCCCAACCCACCTTAAAGGCCGGCAACGCACCTGTAGCTCCTCTGGTGCTGCACGGGGTCGTGGGCGGCGGTAATCACTTACCATCAGGTGACCCGAACGCTCGTTTGCCTTGTCTTTTCCATAAAAAAAGTTCCCGTAAAAGTATGTCCTGATTGTGCTTAGAATTTAGGATGTAGTTGGGCCGTGGACATTTCTTTTTTCAGGAGTTTTATGTTCCTACAACTATTCTTTTTTTCTGAGGGTTATATTAGTGTAAGTCAGAAATACTATTTTTGTTATTCTGAAAGGAGTATTTTTCGTGTTTTGTTTTATTAAATTGTCTCCGTCTGATTTTTTCGAAATTCAAGCCAAATATTTTATTGTAGTGCTATTTTCAAATATTGAATAAATTAGGTTTTCTTTCTATACTTAATTTTTCTTTAAGCCCTTTACGTTTCATTACTACGCAAGGAAAAATATATAACATATGCAGCCTCTCAAGCCTCACGACGGCACTAACGTTACAAAAACTGCACGTCGCTACTTAAAAGTTAACACTTAGTTACTAACGTTGCCATAAACGGGAGATAGATGGACCAAAAAAAAACGAAATCTGCTACTTTCTTCATGTATAAAGACGGCTAAACATATTAGACTAGTACATATTATTATAAAAAAAACACTCTTTTATACAAACTATACATTTTATAAGTCAATGACTGGTAAAGTAAAGCTTTATGAAATATATACAAAAAAGGATCACGGTGGATAATTGGAGCTCACCGATACCAAAGCGTGTAAACATGTCACAATATACGATAAATAAGAATAAAAAATATATATATTTCTTTATTGTTTATATATCCATTATGTCAAATATCATATTGTTTTATGTGATAAGATTAAGGCATCAATTTTTGTTTGATACAAGCTTTGTCGCATTATTTATTTAAATTATATATAAAAAAATCTGATTATATTGTTCCAAAAAAATTGCAAATATAAAACGAAGCGTATTCCAATAATAATTATTCAGAATAACGAATACAAAAGTGAAGAAACGCAAAAATCCATGCAATTTACTTGCACCTAATTAGACATTCACATATACGTGTCGAATAAAAGTTCTTGTCACTTAGTCTTATTGAAGGATCATTCAAGTATTCTTATTAACTTTTAATTGTATCTTAGGAAAATATACATACCTTTGTCTACAAATCATATGGTATATAAAAACAATATAACTTTAAAAGCTAGAATAGCAAAAGAAATCTATTGTATTTAAATCAGCTTCACGCTGTATCCCGCACACTGCAGGGTAGGCAGAGGGAATCTAATATTAAGACACTCCGTTCCCCATTTTCTGCTGAATTCTGGAGGCATTGCGTGTTGAGTGGCAGAACTCAACTCCGCGCTTGTCCTCGACACCAGAGCGAAGAAAGTGGAAATATAAATTTAAGTTAATATTTCATCTCCTCGAGTGGAAATCGAACCCACAACCAGTCCGTTTTACAGTCAAACTTTGTGCCACTGCGCCACGACTGGCCTCAATATCTATTGTACTTGTTGCTTAATTCTCTCTACAATTAGCAAGCGTAAACTAACACTTTTTTTTTTAGCATCATGTAACCCGCGTGCACAGCAGCGTATGGAGAGGCAAACTTTGGAAACGAATGCAGCCAATGTTTATTCACAAGTAAATACTTGTCTTGTCTGTTGAATTGTTATGCAATCTATCGCTCTAAAATTAACACGCTACAATGCAACCTTACGAAGTAAAGCCCCTGGGCCTGGGCCAAAGTGGATTGCGATATCGGCAGATATTCGAGATCCAATTTTTTGTTAAGGATATCCTTTTATCCCTTATATCAAGTTAGATAGTTGTCAATGCCATAATATTTTTTTTATTGTTGTTTTAATAAATTTAATTAACTGAATATTTTGAGAAGCTCTCTTTTTATGTACACTGGAAATGTGTGCAATATTTAAAGTTCCTGTAATAACATTTTTTTTTAAGTAGAATAGATAAAAAATTAACAAAGATAACAATAGACAGATATAAAATATGTTTACTTCACTTGAGCTTTTGAATAATCAGTCAAACAAAAGCCAATTTACCTTCATTTTGTCAATACGGACGAAATTTTTAATTAAACGACGTTTTGGCTTTGTCTTCAATCTTCGAAGATACAAATCAATTTCAACGCTTATATTAGGTATACCGTCATATTCTTATATCCATATATTCTTCTATTAGTATAGTTACGTTGATTTAATGAATATAAATTAGCATTCTAGTTACATTGGTTTCCCAATCCGCGACGTTGACCCCCACCACTCAACACGCAATACCTCCAGAATATGGTAGAAAATGGGGAGCAGAGTGTCTTAACACAAGGCAAAGTGTCTTAACTCTGCCTACCCTCCTATGATTCGATATAAATATATAAAAAGAAGGAAGAAACGATAAAAAGAAAAAGCCACAGCACATCAAGGCGCAAAAGGTTGAGGAAAACCAACAACAAATACAGTTCAGACTCACATATGTACACAAAGAATCTAAAATTCATGATGAACCTTCTAGACGTATTTGCATTCAGACTAAAGAAAGGGCATTCTAGCTGTAGGTAGATAGATGACAATATTTTACGAGCCGACCGGCGCTATTTACTTTGAAAACAAAACCGCTGGACCGATCACATCGATTGCAATAGATTCTAACGAAGTAAATATTATATCGTAACAGAATTTTGTTTTAGAATTTCAATAGGAATTGTAATATGTTATTGTTTTCATTTTTAAACAAACACTAGTCATGCAACAATTTAATTTTATTCAAAATAAATCTAAACAAAAAGTAACTGGTTGTTCGTATTTAAAATATATTTCAATAACGCAACTTTTACGGACTGTTCTCTTTTTCGTTTTGTTTGTATTTTTGTCAAAAAGGCGCGGGTTCGAGTCCTCCCCTATCTTAAAGTTTTAATACGTTATCTAAAATATTTTTCTATCCTTAATATGCGATAACACTTTAAAAATGTTAAAGTAAATAATATATTATCTCAAAAATTGTTTTAACCTTTCGATTATTAAGATGAGAAAGGATATTGTGAAAAATTGCATTTGTGTCTATTATACACAAAAAAGGGGCAAAAGATGACTTCCGATTGACCTAGAATTATAAAATAGTAGTAGTAGTAGTAGTTCAGGAAAAAATATAAAAATTATATGTTTTTAGTTAAATCCTAAAAAATAATAGCATTAAAAGGGGGGCAAAATTTGCCGCTAGTTCAAGTGAGCTATCAGATGAAAGGTCTCTGTTTTTTAAAAGCATTCATCATTTTGTACATTAATTTACTTATACGTTTTAAAAGGTTTACGGTTCCATTTTGTAAAGGTCAATACGAAAACACATTAATCTCGATAAACGATTCCTCATTGGATTCAAATTGAATGGTCGAAGCTTGGTCATTATTCGGTGTAATGTCTACAATTTGAATGTATTTTCCTTTTTTTTTCATGTGTATGTCATAGAAAGTAAAATCCCATTAAATTCAAATAACCCCCTTATTTGATTACGATAACTTATTTAATGTTGGATAAGATTATATTTCTTTGAATAATTCACATAAAAAATATTTACTGATAGTTTCGATACCATCATTTAATTCATAAAAACAATCCAAATCAAATCAAATCAAATCAGCTGCACGCTATATCCCGCACACAGCAGGGTAGACAGAGGGAACCTAGTGTTAAGACACTCCGTTCCCCACTTCTGCCAAATTCTGAAGGCATTGTGTGTTGAGAACTCAACGCCGCGCTTTGGCTCGACACCAGAGCGAAGAAATGGAAACATAAATATAAGTAAATATTTCATCTCCTCGAGTGGGGATCGAACCCACAACCAGTCAGTTTTACATTCACACTTTGTTCCCCTGTGCTACGACTGGCCTCATAAAAACAATCTATTAATATTTTTTTGTTCTAATTATTGACCAACTATTTATTGTCAATATTTTATCAAATTTGTTATTTTATAAAATACTTTTGATAAGTTTCACTAATATAAAACACATTATTATAATTATATAATGTATATTTTACATTAAAAGGATTTACAAATTATAACATATATAGGGTGTATACAGCATATAGGGTAAAATATTTCAAACCCATACCTAAAGAAATTAATCACGATAACTCAACAGTTTAGATGTAGGATTTTTTTTTCATTTCACGATGTTTATCCATGCCTGTATTTCATATGACGCAGTTACGCAAAGATTTCGCATCTTACTCAACGTAAACGCATACTACTACAAAAATACTACTAAAGGTTAAACAACTTTGTACTTGGCCGCCAAAACCTAATGACTCGATTTCGGAATGAGACGTATGCGGCGGTTTCCCTTTGATAGGTTTATGTGTGCGTGTTCTTGACAAATGGCGTTTTATTTTAAAACGACAATTTTATTATTTATGTTGTTTGAAAAAAATCACTTATTCATTTTTAGGATTTTTTTTGATTGTATTAGGCTTTAATAGAGTAGTTAAAACTTTGGTTTCATTTAAAGTCTTCCACCCTGTATATACCTGCTAATTGAGGCCAATCTTGGCGCAGGGGCCTAAAGTGTGACTATAAACGCGACCAGTTGTTCGATGTTTCGATTCCTACTCGTGGAAATGAAATATTGAATATTTTTTCATCTCATGTGACAGGGCAAAGCGCAGCTTTGATTTCCGCCACTCACACACAAAGCCTCCAGAAACCGGCGAAAAATGGGGAGCAGAATATTTTAACACTAGCTAGGACTCCCTCTAGCTACCCTACGGTATGCGGAATACAGCGGAATGTAAAAAATATCTATTGATTTACTACAGTACCTTACAATTTGGCATACCATATCAATATAAAATTTATTTATAATATGTGTTATGGATATTTTCGATATACGAACAACAAAAGTTTTTATTTATATATAAAACTACTAAATAAATAAAATAAATCAGATTCACGCTGTATCCCGCACAAAAGAGGGGAGGCATAAGGAACCTAATGTTAAGACACTCTGTTCCCCACTTTCTGCCGAATTCTGGAGGCATTGCGTGTTGAGTGGCAGAACTCAACGCCGTGCTTAACCTCGTCACCAGAGCGAAGAAATGGAAATATAAATTTAAGTAAATATTTCATCTCCTCGAGTGGGGATCGAACCCACAACCAGTCGGTTTTACAGTCACACTTCGTGCCGCTGCGCCACGACTGGCCTCAATAAAAATAATTATTATATTATTTCTAAGAATATTGATTGTTATATAATATCAGCGTAACTTTAAAATAAGAAAGCCTATTTGAATCTTAAATTGGTAAGATTACCTTAGAAATATAAGATTAAAATATAAACCCGAAGTGCCAAGAATTGATTTATTTTGTCCCCGCGGTAAGCCTGATTAACGGCTGCCTGGCTTTTAGCAGACATTTTTGTTCATTTACTTTCTAAAAGATAAAGAGACTGTTATTTAAATATTTTTACATTCCTACGCACTTTTCATTATCTCATTGCGTAGACGAAGATAATTTTGTCTAAAATTACTATTCTTCGCTCGCGTATACAGCTAGACATTCTGAGTGGTAATCAGATTAGAAATAACAATGAATATTTTTAAACATTTTTAAAAAGTGTTATTCCACACTTGGGAACGAAAAATACTTATTAAGAAAACGTATAAAAATTTGAACGTAACGGGACTCGAACCCGCGCCTCCTGGAAACCGACCAGGTCGATTGGTCGGTCGGGCTGTGGTCGGTTTCCAGACGGTTTCTGATTTTTGAAAGAGATGAAGAAAGGACGGGATGCAAGATCAGTGTAAATGGCAACTTATTAGAACAAGTGAATGTAGTGGTCTACTTGGGAAGTATGTTCAGTAGAGATGGAAGATACGAGATGGATGTGGAAAGGCGTATTGCTGCCGGTAACAAGGTTAACGGAGCCTTAGCTCCATTGATGAGACGGCAAAACGGCACAACGCAGTTTTGGTACCGACTCTGTTATACGGCAGCAAAACGTGGGCATTACAGAAGAAGAATGAAAGAAAGATGAATGCTGTAGAGATGCGATCTCATCGTAGGATAAGCGGAGTCAGCTTAGCTGATCGAATCCGCAATGTAGAGGTACACAGAATGGCAAGTACTAGCGAGAATGTCACGTTGAGAATGAAGAAGAACGTGCTCAGCTGGTTTGGGCATGTTGAACGAATGAGTGATGAAAGAATGACAAAAAAGATTTATGATGTAAAAGTGAGCGGTAAGAGAGGTAGGGGAGACCTCCGTTGACCTTCGAAAACACAGTATCGAAGATACTGAAGGAAGGTCACGTAAAAAGCATGAAGAGCCTCCGGAGGGCATGTATGAAGAGGTTGATGACAGTGGACGAGGCGAAAGAGGTATGTAGAGACCGTAGCGTTTGGCGCTCCGTTCTCTCTGACTACCCCGCAATTGATAAAGCATGAAGTTAGTTATAATTATTTTATAATTATAATATTTCAATACTTTTAGGCGGAAAACGGGGAACGAAGTATCTTAACACTAGGTTCCCTCTGCCTACTCTGCTGTGTGCGGGGTACAGCGTGAAGCTAGTTTAGTTTTTATTTTATCTAATATTCCAGGCTATATTTAAATATTATATATTGTATATGCCGATATAACGCATACAGTGGTGGCAAAGTGCACAACGAAATTCACAACTCACTGAAAAACCGCTTATCCGCTTGCAATATTTTGTGCAAACAGAATCACCGTAGTATACTATTTACAGATAAAAATTTACATAGTAATTTCATATTTAAATAGTGCTACAGACTGCAGAGTTGAAACGCAAATATGCCATGCAAAGCTTTATTGTTGCTGCATATAACGTTTAGTGTACGTTAAATATTTATATGAATGTTATACTAACACTTTATACAAATTTTACTGTTTTTTTTTACATCACGCTGTATTCCGCATATGGGGTGGGTAGCAGAAGGAATCTGGAAACCTAGTGTTAAGACACTACGTTCTCTCACATTAAAAAACTTCCGTTCCCTACTTTGCGCAGAATTAAACGAAAATATTAAATATTTGTAGTGTTAATTAAAATATTGATTATTTAGATAATATTTTAATTTACATTTGTACGCAATCTTCAAATTATTTTTTGCCATAGCAAAACAATGCCCTGCATTGAGTTCCTCCACTCGACATCCAATTTGGGAGAAAAGCTGAAAACAGAGTATCTGGACACTAGGTTCTCTTATCCTACAAGAACACTCCGTTCTTTAAATAAATCAATAAAACTACATTTTGCATTTATACATTCACCAAAAGAGAGCGATGTAAATACATTTTATTCATAACCGCGTTGCTACATAACCCCAAACACGCAATGTAGTTTGGCACATTTCAATCAGTTAAACCAAAAAGTGATTTCCCACTAAATGGCGTACTTCGAATTCGATGTCAAACTTACCTAAATTATAGAGACATTTCTTCTGACTTCTAATAACTGTATTAGATTATATAGTTCTAAATACATATATACTTCTAATAGAGCCTGCCTGTTAACGTGATAATAGTGGGTTAGATTCCCACTCAGGGAAAGATTAGGTTTAATTTTAAATGAAACTATTTTAACCGGATTAATCGCGTATATTTTAGATTATACATTTTGGAAACCCGACGTTTCGAACACTTTGCAGTAGTCCGTGGTCACGGGTAGACTGAGTTGGCATTCGTCTGTCAGTTGACTTAATTATTATATCAAACTAGTACAGTAGTTTGTTGCCGATTAATCCGGTTAAAATAGTTTCATTTAAAATGTGTAATAATCGTGAAAATCAAAGAATTTATTATTAAGTTTAATTTGTTTCCATTTCCCTATAACAGCAGCTAAACGCGGATTTGAAATCTGCAACGCGACACACATTGTTTCGAAAATTCAGCGTAAAATTAGGAACGGAGTGTTTTAATACTAGTTTTCGTTCTATCTACCCTGCTCTGCAACATTCTAAAATAACTAAAACTTAATATAAATCGCCACATTATTATTAAAAATTATGATAAATAATAAATTTTTAAGCAAATTGCACTTCAAAATAACTACATAATCTTAAGAAAATTAAAAAAGAAACTTTATTGCACACAATATTAGTTGCGTCAGTAATATTCCTAACCCTTAAGTTTGTTTATGCTACAAATATATTGTTAATTTTGTTTTGGCTTCAAGTAATTCTCTGGAAGCAGTCCCTGGAGAACGTTTCATGTTGCGCAAACAAAATTAATAATAGTTTCAAATACAATAGCCCAGTCGACTCCACTGGTACCAAAATAAGGGGTCTCAAGTTAAGTTTAAATTTTTAATTAATAACTCTATAAGCTTAACTTTGAAGTTAATACGGAAGTAAGTCTATGTGAAACTAACTATAAATATATATTTTTTGGTTGCTAATTAAACACATGCATATGCATGTGTGTAATGGAATTTACTTTGAACAACCGTGTTCTTTTGTGATTGTAAACGAGGCGGTTGTGGATTTGATTCCCATTCGCGGGAATGATTATTTTTTACTCCGGTAACACACCTCGAAGATTGGACGGAAAGCGGCGAACACAATGGCTTAACACTAGGTTCTACTGTCTGTTCAGTGGCGGAACTAAACGCCGTGCTCTGCCTCGTTACCAGAGCGAGGAAATGAAAATATTAAAGATTTCATTACCCCCAGTTGGGACTCGAATCCAGAACCGTCGTAATTACAGTCGCGCGCTTATATTACGCGACGAAGGCCTCTTTGTAATGTTCGTATACGTTATTTTGGTTTACATTGATAAGAATAAAGATGTTCTTTAGATAGCGCTGAAATCGTAAATTAGAAACAAATTGCGTAATAAAAAAAAATGCTTTTTATAGTAAGCTATTCATATCATAGCAAGTTAAATAACTTAATAGCTGTAGATATAGAGTTCATTTACTGTTATAGCATTACTCACTCATAACCCACAAATATTATGAAAATACACAATAACCTTAATTTAAAATTGGTTTTAAATAAATTTTTCGTAATATATTGTAAGCGTCGCATACATATATATGTATGTACATGCAGTACGCTCTCAAGGGAATACCAGCTGTTACATGCAATTTAGTCGGATACCCTTAGCAATGTTACAACATACACTAGAGTGCTCTATTACGAAATCAAAAGGGCTATCATGATATTAAATAATAGTACTATGCAATATATACGTTTAATATCGAAGACGATTTTTTAGATTTTGAAATAGAAATTAATATAAAAAATACATTTAAAAATATAAAAATATACTCTTCTGACGTTGGGACAAGTGTCCAGGCAATCGGTGGCTAGGGCTCCAGAGAAAGAAACCTCCTCAATTCGCGCCGTCTCAAATAATACTGCGTTCTGAATACAGTTCTTGCTAATCATCATCAGCTAAGCGATAACTTTTTAAGATATTGTTTATAAGAATGAATTTATTATAAGAAATCTATATTTATTTATTTACTTTTTTATGGATTTTTCTATACAAAGTTAACGAACGAATTATTCGACTGAATTAAAATAAAATGCTGATTATTCGACCTTAATAGTTTTAATAAGAAAATAGTCGAAAGATAAATAAAATAACAATACTATATAAAATTAATTTTAAGTTTATTCCTTAGAAACAATAAACTTATATAATACATGTAAATATAAATGTTTTATACAATCGTTTCTTTAAAATAAATGGTAGTAAGTGTTAGCTGGTTTTAAGTAGGACATTTGTCTCCTTAATACTTTAAAGGACTTGAGACGTTGCATTCGCCAACTTTTTGGTCTTATCGCCAAGCTACATAGATTCTACATTTAACTTTTATAGTCGACAAGTGCCTCAGCCGAGTATAGTTTTAAATTATATCGTATTTGAACCTACACTTGGAAATGTTGATGCTACCGGGGTTCTAATTCACTCTCTTTACACACTTTAGCTAATAGGTTTGTTAATGCTGGCAACCCACCTGCGGCTTCGCCTGTCTGAACTTCTTGTTCTTCTTTTTTCTTCTTTTTATTAATCCCAGCGTATGTTGTCAGATACTGCCTTCTTTAGTCCCAGGTCATCTCCAGGTCTTTAACATATTCGGTGGTTAGTGCATTAGTTCTCATGTCCTGTGTCACGACATCCAAACACCGCTACCTTGGGTGTCCGGCAGGTATCAATCTAGGTACAGACATAGCAAGGTACTTCCATTCGACATAGTTCCTAGGTCAGCGCGCAATGTAGCAATACCATCTCAGGCGACGCTCTAGGAACTTATCCGTTCCGTCACCAAAGACTACCTCAAATAACGCGAGTTACGCCGTATATTCACCTCATTTTCGCGACGAGAAGCTCCTGAGTATGCCGAGATAGTGCTGGCCGCCATTCGATGCCGTAGAAAAGAACCGGTCGGATGATGCTCTTGTATATTAGGGCTTTGACCTTGGCCGGTATTATGCGGTCACTGGTGTAGTCGAACAGACCACACCAGTTACCTCCCGCAATTTGGCCCAAGCATTGCTTATCCGGCCTTGAACATCATCATCGATGCATTCGGATTCGTGCACGACGGCTCCAAGGTATTTTTTCGGCTTAACGACTAGTTCAGGACCTATATGAAGAGTACTCGAGCCCAGGCTCCCACATGCCATGTACTCAGTCTTCAGCACATTTAGTATAAGACCGCCGTCCTCAATCGTACCCTTCCAGAGGTTCATCTTACGCCCTAGAATAAGTCGGTTCTCATTAATGAGTACCATGTCATAGGCGTACATCATCGACCACGGAGGTTGATCCTGGATATGTACCCAGACAGTGTCCAGCACTACAATGAATAAGAACGGACTTAAAAGCCCTACTGTTATCTGGAAGAGTTTAGTATCGCCAACAACAGTTTTAACCACAAAAGCAGAGTCGTGGTACCTGTCTCTTATAATCTCATAATAGGCCTCAGGGATCCCTTTGAATCGCAATGCCCACCAGATACACTGACGAAGCATACAGTCAAAGGTCTTCTGCAAATCTAAAAATACATACATAAATTAAATATGCTATATAACTATAGAGTTTCATCTAAATTTGTTCAATAGTTTTTGGGTGAAAATGGAACAAGAAAAAAATATATGAATATAATAAATATTTTGTTCAAATAAATAGCTGTAAAGTAAGTGTGCTGAAATTTTTATATTTTCAATGTTTAGATACCTATATTGTCTTTAAAGTGATAATATTATGAACAAGAAAGTAATTCACAATAGTAAAAAAAAAATTCAAGCGGGCAAAGCCACAAGCGCCGCTAGAGAAAAATAAATGTACAGATTTTAAAGAAAGCCGAACAAAACCGAAGTAATTTACTAGTCCGAATTTCAATTCGGTATGAGTCTCATGAGTGTAAATAATTTCAAAAACATTTTCGTCATTGTCTTTATATAATTTTAAAACGAGTTGTAATAAATCACTGAAATCTCCCCGAGTTAGGCGCTCTGCGTAATTTCCTTACGAAAACGCCGTTTTGTATTGTTTAGTCAAATTAATGTGGCCGCTTAAATATATGAATTACATACATACGAGCGTATAACGTAAATTTTATGCTGTGATTAAGACATTTACATTTATTTACATAATAAAATGAAGAGCCTGTAATGTAAAAGATAACATACATTATATTTAGATTATAATTTTTAAATGGCCCTTATGGTTGCTCGCCCGGTAACATGATAAAGTGCGGTGTTGAGTTTCGCTACTGGACATGAAATGTCAGAATTGGACGGAAAGGGAGTATCCTAACACTAGGTTCCCTTTTGTTTATATTTTTAAATTAAAAATAAAAATAAGATAATTAATATTTTAAATAATTCTTTTTTACGACAAGACAAAATTATGCTACTTATTTTCTATAATACCTACTCTAACAGTTCACATTCTTATGTCATACTAGCGGCCTGCCCGCGGCTTTGCCCGCTTGAATTAGATGATTATTCATTTAAGAAATAGAGATATTACGAACAGCCTTAATTATTAATATATTTATTTGGATAAGTATTCACGATATTCTTTGTAAAATAACTTATATTAGCTCCTGTACAGTTTTTAAATTAGTAACATATTTAAAGTAAATATATAATTGGTACAAAGGTTCTGATTTTTGAAAGAGATGAAGAAAGGACGGAATGCAAGATCAGTGTAAATGGCAAGATATTAGAGCAAGTGAATGAAGTGGTATACTTGGGAAGTATGTTCAGTAGAGATGGAAGATACGAGATGGATGTGGAAAGGCGTATTGCTGCCGGTAACAGAGTTAACGGAGCCTTAGCTGCATTGATGAGACGGCGAAACGTCAGCACAGCTGCGCGTTTGGCCGTACACAATGCANATTAGATGATTATTCATTTAAGAAATAGAGATATTACGAACAGCCTTAATTATTAATTTAGTTATTTGGATAAGTATTCACGATATTCTTTGTAAAATAACTTATATTAGCTCCTGTACAGTTTTTAAATTAGTAACATATTTTAAGTAAATATATAATTGGTATACAGAATATATGTATATTATACGTATCTATGTAGATACGTATACGTTTTTAGGCATTTTTATATAATCTATGAAATAATCAATATTTTCGGTCAAGTTCAAGTCGTACTCATGACCCGAGAGTTTCGTACCAGTTTCAAGAATGTAGATACACCAAAAGAATAACTTATTAAAGTTGTCCTTTTTTATCAAATTAAGTACAGATTAAAATTTGTACCTAATAGTTTTTTTCTGTGACACAAATACAAAAAGTTGTCAATCTTTGAAAAATAATTTTGGAATTTTCCTTTATACGTGCCGTACCGTAGTTTTAACTTCTTAACAAATTTCGTAATTGTGTATCAACGGGAATTGTATAGTTTTGATAGAAAATGCGACAAATAACGATGCATAAACCCTCATAGTTTATCGTCATTTGATTGCGATGATTTAGAAGATAGATTTTTTTGTGCTCTAAGGGAATATAGACTTGAACATTGAGGTATCTAACCTTTAAGCGATCTTGTACAAAATACTCTTGACAGACAGACAAACAACAAAGTTATCTTAAAAGGATTTTGAGGTGTTTTTGTACCCTAAAATACCCTTGGCACATACATACATGCAACATACAGGTGCAATAGTGCAGTGCCGTTACGTGTCGCTGGTAAGTTATGAAATAATACTGCGGGATGCGACAGAGCATTTTTTTCTTGAGAGATTTTTTTTTAGTTTGCTCCCATATGTTATTTTTTTATACGTTTTTTAAAAAAATATTAATAACATAAACGAACGAACGGACTGAAGAACCTATTCAAAACATTTCTTTGAATATTAAATCATTTTTTATCACTGTGTTAAATAATTACGAATTAAGCTAGACTGTAACGAAGGTAATTTTCACCAATAATTCAATTTAGTTTACTTTGTAGTTGTAGTTTCAAATACAAGTTACAATACAACGAAGAAACGTAGTGATCTGTCACTTTTTTTTACCAACAAAATTATTACTAAACTGCAACGCACTGAGTTTGTTAGCTGCTTAGAACGATACAAGCCGGATACACTCAGTACTCGCCTTATCGTTACGAACAAGTAAAACAAACTTGCGGTACCTGTCAATTGGCTAAGTGACTCTACGTATATTACATATGCCTCCTCTAAAATCCTCCTCTAAAAATGCTTGGGTATCCATAACTAACACAAAAAACTGCTACATCGATTTTGACGAAACATGAACTGTTTCCTAAGTTGGAAGCAAAAATAACAATCTCCATATAATTTTGTTTTCTGAGCAATTTGTGTACAAACATAGATACATATAAAAAAACTCACTTCAACAAAATTGACCAAGTGCGAGTCGAACTCTCCATTGAGTATTAGTAGAGATTGAAACACCTTGAAACACCTTGATCATTTTAATTTTTTTTTGCTATATAAATTTATTTTAATGTTATAAATATAAATTTCCATTATTCGGATTTTTTCGTTTATTTTTACTGCAAAGTCTCACTTCTTGCTAAATTTCATAGTTGTAGGGTAATATCCTATGGGTTAAGGTAATCCTTCGGTAGGTAATTCCGGAAATTTAAAGTAAATCCGCAAACTTAAATTTGTTTACGCCTTAATAGGCGTAAACAAATTTAAGTATGCGCACGTATGCACTTATTTAGAAGGAAACGAACTACAAATGTAAATTTGTAATGATTTTTTATATGAAATATCTATAAATTTTTACCTTTCAGATTTTTTATTTGGACTGTAATTTTACATTGCCAGCCAAATTTTATAATTGGAGGTCTACGGGAAGTACCTACTCTATAGGTTTTGATTTCAAGATAAATTTCATACAAAACGCAGCAAAAGCGATGCATAAATGCTCGTGTTTTTTTGATTGCGTGGACTTGGAAGCCTGATTTTTATATACGCTCCAAGGAAACGTAGACCTGACCTTTTAGCTTGATACCTTTACGTGGTCTCGAAATAAATGATCACGGATGGACGGAAGACAAAATGATCCTATAAGTGTTCCGTATTTTTTCTTCAGAGGTATAGAACCCTTAAAATATCATTTTCAATTCCAATAATATCATATACAAACATGACAGTTTAATATAATAACCTATAATAACCTTATAATATAATAACCTTTTTTTGAAATCGGCTAAATATGTAACTCAGGTTCAATCACAGTCAACGACAATTTGAAAACAATACATCTATTAATTGAAGGCAATATAGTTATACTTTATCACAATTATTTGAGAAATCAAAAAAAAATATTGACAGTGACAGTTGCCTGAAGTCGGTAGAACAAACTTGAGTATAAAACAAAGCAGTGAAGAAAAGTGGCGTTTCGTCGCGAGTCGAGGACTGAAAGCGATTGTTCAAGTTATTGCGAACACTTATTGGTTAGGAATCTTTTATCAGCTTTTATTTTAGATTGAAAGTTTTTATCGATACCGTTAAGGGTCTATTGAAAGCTTCTAGATAGAGGTAATAGAAAATTAATTACGACGTTTGTTTATATTATACAAGTTTAACGGGGAATATTATTGATTTTATATTTTGGAATGTGGAACATTCTTTAATAAATCGACTACGTCTTCGAATAGGTAATGAGTAGATTACAAATAAAACTTACCGATCGGTTCTTTAAAAATTATCGAATAGAAACAAAACAATAATTTAAAAAAATTGAACCCAACACATACGCTAAATTATAGAACCGATTGTGATAAAACTTGGACTATCCTCTACATTGTAAGATTTAATGACTAAGAATAAGCTCATTACAACTTTCAGTTTTAGAAATATTTGTGGCCAAACATACATACAAAATTTTGCATACACTTAAGTAAAACCTCGTCTTTTTAAAATCAGTAAAAAAATTATAATTTTTGTTCGTATTAAATATTATTTTTTATACGAAGTCAATTACATTAAATCAGCTTCACGCTGTATCTCGCACACAGCAGGGAAGGCAGAGGGAACCTAGTGTTAAGACTCTTCATTCCCCACTTTCTGCCGAATTCTGGAGGCATTGCGTGTTGAGTGGCAGAACTCAACGCCGCGCTTTGCCTCGACACCAGAGCGAAGAAATGGAAATATAAATTTAAGTAAATATTTCATCTCCTCGAGTAGGGATCGAACCTACAACCAGTCGGTTTTACAGTCACACTTCGTGCCGATGCGCCACAACTGGCCTCAACGACTTTAAAATCAGTAAAAAAAAAATTTTTGTTCGTATAAAATATTATTTTTTTATACGAAGTCAATTACATTATTTTCAAGAAAACCAGGTGTAACGAACAAAGCCTTTTGTTTCTCAGTGTAATTACAGTCTACCGACAGCACATACCAGGAAGCAAAATCAAAGTAAACCTCTCCCGAGGTATTTAATCGAGATCGCTTGAAACGGTCTGCGCGATTATGTGCAGTATAGATTTGGTCACTGCCTTTGTTATTTGATACGATCGATTGATATGCGGTTTAATAGCACTAGATATAGCTAACTATTCGAAACTGACAAAGACTTAAGAAATAAAATTCTATGACAAATAAATATTTTTCTCAGGGAGTACATATACATATTTATAAAATTTAAATAAGTATAATATATAAAACCAAGGAAGTTGAAATTTTTCAACGTAACTCAATAAAAGCTTTTGTCTTAGATAGGCCAATAAGTTTAATTTTAAACATTTTCAAATTGAAACACAGATAGGTATATATCGATATATATATTTTTGTTTTTAGATTCATGATGTATCCCACATATAACAGGGTAACCAAAAGAAACCTAATGTTAAGACACTCCGTTTCCCACTGTCTACGAAATATTCGAGGCATTACGTGTTAGGTGGAGAAACTCAACCCTCACCCACATCTCGCACTTTGTCTCTACACCAGAGCGAAGAAAATGAAAATATTAAATATATTATTCCCTTGAGTGGGAATTGACCCCCACAACCTGTCGCGTTCACAGTCATTCGCTTGTGCCACTGTCCCATCTCTTTAATATCGCGCCAACATTATTGAGGCTGGCGCAATATAATATAAAATATATTAACACTAAATAAATTTAATTATTAACGGCAGCGATACATTTCAATTTCTGCAACTTCATTACAATCCACAATTCAGCTTCGGCGTTAAACTAAGAAACGCTTTCTACAGGAAAGGAAATTAAATGGATCGACCGCCTCTCGATCTACTAAGCTTCTACAAATATTTCATTCGTGTTTGATATAATTAACTGACTTATTTATAGTGGTCGGTTAAAGTTATATTATCTTTACTAAATGCCATTTAAATTAATCTGTTTGATTGATTTTTGCTATCGTATAGAAAAAAACTAAATCAAATAAGTACATATTAAAAAAATTATAATGTTTCGTATTCTATATGAATGTAAACGTAAAATTTTAAACTTTATAAGCCTATTATTTTTTTTTTCTTTTATATTTATGCATCTATATAGTGTTTCCTAATAAGTTGAGACGGTCCGAGACAGATCTTACTACTGTTAACTTGTTTTTTTTACCGATTGGCTACTAATGACAGCACTATACACTTTGTATACAGTGAAGCCTTCACTTAAATCACAAGTACTTTTCCGAGTTCAACAGTATAATTATCTATTTCTGTAAATCTCTTTATCATTTAATTACAGTAGATAGCACTACTGTCACTCTGTATCCTACACATTAGAAACTAATTAAAATGATTTATAAAAAGTAGATACATATCAGCAGAATAATCGATACAGCGTGAAGTTGTCCATATCCCTATGTCTATATCCCGTACACAACAAGGTAGGCAGAGGGAACTAAGTATTACTACACTCCGTTTTCCATTGAATAATTGATACAAATTACCCAATAAAGATCCTACTATCGATAGAAATTACCTAATAAAGACCTACCCTAACTGTAACATACGGATGAATTCACTTCACTGAGCATGGCGGGAATTGATAACATCCTAATGTCATCAAGATTTATCTCGATACTATCTAAGTCCATAAGGCATAAATTTACATACTTCACTCACTTTATAATTTTGTACTAAATTTGAACTGGTATTCTCTAGCATTCTAACAGCCAACAATTTGGTAATTAGTTGCGAACTACTACAGTTGTAGTTTCTGACGAGCTGAGCGTTGCACTTTGTGCTAAGAATTGATGACGTCATGCCAAGAATAGTATTTGAATGGAAACTTAAGGAATACAATTTAGACGTACAAAGGCTTTACGTTAATTTTGGTATCCCTAATATGTAAACAATTACAACATTATTCAAAATAAGTATACATTCCTTCAAAATTCTTGGGGAACGGAGTGTCTTAACGCTAGGTTCCCTCTGCCTACCCTGCTGTGTGCGGGATATAACGTGAAGCTGATTTTTTTTAATTCAAAATTCTCTCTCGCGTCTCTTGTATTTTTCAGACCAGCATAGAGATTTCAATTTACATTTTCCTCATATTAAGAGATATTGCTTATTAGATAGCAGAACTATCTAAGTTGAAATGGGACACGGAATGTCTTAACAATATGTTCCCGTCTACTCTGATGTATATAAGTGGAAAAATAAAAAGGCTGCAAAGTAAATTGCCACTGAGCTCCTTCTGTCCAATTTACGTATAAACTTCAAGGAAATAAAGAAACAACAATTTTTGTGGTAACCTTGGTAAAAGAAACAGTCTACTATCATCTTAGCAACTAATTTAAAGGATTCACGAAATAACAATAAGCCTTAAAACTTAGGGGATCGCTTCATATTGTAAAGAAATCAAACACCTCGAGGCTTTTACAGAACTTATATTTCTTCCAGAGTAAAATACTATTAAGCTTGTACAATGTCCATCTTAAATTCTAATACAATATGTTATTCTAGAGGACCTCTTTCTTCTTCCGCTGCAGGTCTAAAAGTGTCTTGAATTTTCCGACCACATAAAGCGTTATTTTATTAATGTTCTCTGATGACAGTTCTATATTAGTTATTTTCAAACATCTTTTTGGTTGACTTACATTTTTATAATACATTATTGCGAATATTAAAATTTATAAATATAAAATCATTACAATATATAATATTTAAGAAAAAATACTATAAGTAAAATTTGATCACGATTAACAAAAACTAAATTAATAAAATATTAATGATGAATATATATATAAATCTTATAATAAAACTTAAATATTTTGAGATTTCGCAATAAAATAGGCTTTGAATGTAATTTATGTTAAACCCGGGGTGTATTGGTCGCCTTTAAATCTAACGCCTTATTTGGCAGTAGCGATGCACTATCTCCGATAAACCGAATGTGTATGGAATGGGTCAATGTTGCCTACGAATTTACTATTTAGACACCGAGATGGATAATCCTTTATATGCACGTTTGATTAAAATTTAAATAGTTATCCGTTTCATTTATTTTTTGTTTTGCTCTTAATATAACAGATAAAACGGAGAAAACCTAGTGTCTAGATACTCCTACCAGCGCTGGGAAGCTTCTAGACTAAAATTACCTATTGTGTACGCTATCAAGTTACAATGGGACAGTGTAAAATTTATGCGATAGTTTTGGATTCCATCCCAATTTGCTTATCCTTCTGTGAGCGGGATACAGCGTGAAGCTATAAAAATAAATAAATAGAAATAATGGCTGAAATTTGGCACAAAGTGAGATCTTATAGTACAAATAATTTTGAAATTTTATAAGCGTTTCATTACTTTAATAGAAAAAACATTATAAACTTATATTTGTAGTTCATTTGATTCACAATCGCGTGCATTTATAAATAAAAATAAAAATCAGCTTCACGCTGTATCCCGCACACAGCAGGGTAGATAGAGGAAACTTAGTGTTAAGACACACCGTTCCCCACTTTCTGCCGAGTTCTGGAGGCATTGCGTGTTAAGTGGCAGAACTCAACGCCGCGGTTTGCCTCGACACTAGAGCGAAGTAATGAAAATATAAATGTAAGTAAATATTTTATCTCCTCGAGTGAGGATTGAACCCACAACCAGTCGATTTTACAGTCACACTCTGTGCCCCTGCGCCATGACTGGCCTCAATGCCTATATAAGCTTAAATTTATCAACTTTATTCGCCGCTTAACCCATATAGGCTATATGAGTGTAAAAACGCTCAGGTACATTTAGTTTTTAGACACGGGTCGGACGGGCAGAGCTTTGTGAATGCTATATGCCTTAACATACAAATTGCCTTCTTGGATTTACAATGTAATTTCCGTCTTATAACTAACTATAGTGCATAAAACATGAGTGTCATTTTTATTAAAAAAATCTCATCATGAACGAAATTCATTAAAATATTTTCTCTTTATTACCTACGGACTATGGAGATGTAATTATATTTTTTTCTATTTTATAAAAAAATTGAAGAAAACGGAATATATACCTTTAATAAAAAAGTATTTCTCTTTTCTAAGTGTGGAATAACAGTTTTAAACTATAATTTTTCTAACATTTTAAATAATATTCCTAAAAGCAAACCAACTACTAAGCACCAGTTAAATGTAATAAATGCAGCAGCTGTAAAATCTAATTTAACACACATTCTAAAGTTTAACTAAGTATTTAATTGACTGCCACGCGTCAGTGACCAAGATGATATAACGGAATTACTCTTTATTCTAAAAACGATAGGTCACACGAGAGTGAAATGTGAGAAATTATAAGGATGCAATAAAATTCAAATATAATTGTTTTATATGGATTTATATATAATTAGATTTTTTATATGTTTATTGATTTTGTTCGGCTCTATTTTTAGTCATTACTTATACAAATGTTAAGCTCAACTTAAGCTTCGCATACTGTAATTAATGTAATACGTAGTTTATTGTTATAGTTCCGTGGTACAATTAATCGCATATGACAAAATATTTCGCGTTCCAATCTCACTTGGGGGAACGCTGTATTTAAAATATCCTATATGCGTGAAACAGCGTAAAATTAACTTTATATAGTTTACGGGTCTAATAGAATAAAATGTTACGTTGAATTACTCTTTAACATCCCACACATTTAAATATTAATTTAAATATAATATTATAATAATTAAAGATATGTAAAGATAACGAAACCTTACTCTATAAATATTTTTACGTATATTTCCATATTTCAATATATGTACAAAAAACATACTCGGGTTCTTTTACAAACGACCCAAAATATTATTGAACCCTTTTTAATGGATCTTTAGTCGACATAACGAAACTATGATTTATGTGAAAATCGTCACTTCCTTTTATCAACACCGTGTCCATCGTTTATTACGTTTTTGTAAAAGGAATGGCCGGGTGATTGAATGGTTTTATGTGGATCATAAAAATTGCCTACAGAATAAATTGCAGCTATCAATTATAAGAAAGAGAGTGTTTTTATTTATGTTTAGGCTTAAATAATAAAATATTAACTGATTAAATTGCATGAATAATATTTTAAATAAGATTTAAGGAAATTAATTTTGAGAATACAAGACTAATCTTTATTTTACCTTCACGCTGTAATACGTATAAAGCAGTGTAGGCAGAATGAATCTGAGAATTTAGCCTTAAGACACTCCGTTTCAAATTAAGACGTTTCTGTACCCCATTTTTCGCTCCATTCGTGTGGTGAGCAGCGAAACTCAACGCCGTGCTTTGCCTCGTTACAAGAGCAAGAAAATTAAAAAAATATATTTCAGTTCCTCGAGAAGGAATCGAATCGACAACCGTCTCGTCCTCGACAAAAAATCCTCGACTATCAACTATTGTAATGAAACAATTACTTAAACTGGAAAATCTTCTACATATTTTATAAAGAAATGTAGCAAAATATCCACAAACGTTTAATAGACTTTAAAATATAAATGGTTTCCATTATAAAAAGCAATTGCATCACCATTTAATTACATGAACAGTATTATGTTGAAATATGTATGGATATACGAATGATTGTAAAATACAAAAATGTCGATTTATTTGTTTGTTTCGTTGTCGTCGCTGTTGTGAAGCGTATGACTCCGTTGCTAGATGTTGACGTTATGTTTTTTATTATCGCACTATGAAAGGTATATCAGATTATATTGAAAGAAAAGAAACGAAAGCGTGACCGTAACAGCGACGGTTGTGGATCCAATTCCCACTCGGGGAAATGATTTATTATTTATTCATATTATCATTTCTTGGCTCTGGAAGTATCGCCACTCACACAATGCCTCAAAAATTCGGTGGAATAGTTGGAAATAACTGCTATATGTGGGATACAGTGTAAAGCTAAAAAAATGTGAAAGATCACTACGCTTACCTTAATATGTAAAAAAAACGGATTAAGAGCAAAACAATATTTAATTCTTTATTTTGTCTAAACAGAAAAGGTATATTGTATGTATTGAAAAGGTATTATTGATATAAAGCTAAATGAGTTATGAAGCTAAAAAACCATCCTCTAAGTAGGATTCTAAAGCTTCGACCTCGATCACATACTATAATAGCATCCTTTAATTCACCTACTTGCTGATTTAATTTTTTTTTGCCGTAGTATTAATCATTATAATTCACGTATAAACTAATGAAATTTTGTACAGCGAATTTTTATTATTAAGTTACTACCAAATTTTAATATTTTTTTCAACTATCAGCTATTATACTATTTCGATTAAATTATTTTATATTTCTGCATTATACTATAATTTTAATTAAAATCCTATTTACTCTATTCTCAAAAGGTAATGCCTGTAACTAAAATTAAATATTTTTTAAATAATGCTCCTTTATAAAACGCTCAAACAATTTTCATTATATATTTTCATAAAGCCTTGGTCTTTCTTTGTTTTTCTCGGACACACTTGAAAGTACCATGTTAGAACAATCACACCACCGACCCCCGAGGCTGTGTTACAAAGCATTTACTTCTCTCGCAAAAGACAACTTTTCACGATTTACTTTCTCTGTAGACCAGTTACTGTTTGTGACATTATTATTTACTTAGTAGCTTTTAATATAAATATTCATATGAAACTGATGATGATGATAAAAAGTAAAAAATTACTATTGTTTTTCAAAGCCTTTTTACTTTTATAAGACATTCGTTATCACTTTCTCAAATAAATTCTATTAATAATATAACACACAGTACAAATACTACATACTGATATCTAGATTTTATGCTAGAATATATATAAACAATATATTCATTGAGGCTAGTCGAGGTGCAGAGGCACAACGGTGATTAGTTCCACCACTCAAAACGAAATGCCTACAGAATTCAGCGGACGGAAGCGTCTGAATGGGAACGGAGCGTCAATATGTCTACTTCGCCATCTATGGAATACAACGTGAAGCTAAAAAAGAAAATAAAAAAGATAACGAAATATAATGGTAGTAATAATGTGCCAAAAAAAATAATATTATAACTTACAAGCATATTTTTAATCTCCTTTCAATGCCCTAATCGAGAAAACGGTAATCAAATAGAAGCGTTGGTCTATAATGTAAATCTTCAATTATTATAAAGATTTTTATAATTTATACAAATGACCTAAATCCAATTCAATAATTTCTTTGTAAAAATACGTGTTTTCCATAAACCTATCATTGTTGACTTGAATATTATTTTACTTTTCACCTTCTTATACAATAGATAGAAAATGGCCTTTTTGTATTCATAGTTTTTATACGTAAGTTTAAGTCCCTATAGAACGCGCTATCAATCAATTCTGTTTCATATAAAATCAGAGCTATTCCATTACGTTGTTGGCTTTTTCTTTTATTGTTACTTGAGATCTTTTTATTTGAACAGTCTTCTCTGAAGTTCTTATGTTTATCATTTATCATTATTATCTAAAACAAAGTGTAGTTACTAATATTCACATCATTAGTTATTATCACATTATCTGGTTTTCTAAGTGGTCTCGATTTTTTTGTATCACGTTGTATACCGTACTTAGTAGGATAGGTAGCGGGAAACTGGGAACCTAGTGCTAAGACACTCCGTTCCCATTTTCCGCTGAATTCTGGAATCATTGTATGTTGAGTAGCGGTACTCAACACTGCGCTTTGCTTCACCGGTGGGAATCGGGTCCACAACCTTTCGCGACTACATTTGCACGAGGGTACCACCACTCCACGACTAGCCTCAAATACTAGTGCTAGGACCCAAGATAGATAACATTTTATGCATATTTTATGCAAGAAAATTACGAGGATACCATACCCACATCCGACAGGTGGTAGCTACAAATAATAATACACTACTACATAATAAAAACAATTAGTAGTATACTACAATAATAAAAACAATTTCACGTATCGTGTTAAGACACTTCCTCATTTTCCGGCTAATTCTGGAGGCCTTGAGTCACGGAACTCAACACCGCCTTTTGTGAAGACTCCAAAGCAAAAATGAAACCAGTCGCGATGACTGGCCTCATGACTAATAGTATGATAAAACAAAAAATGTTTTCAACATAAAAACGGAACTAAAATTGTGTTTTAGTTTTCCACTTAAATATGTGATTATTCACATACGTAATAAGCGAGAATATTCACATCATAAACGATACATTTCAACATTCGCCTTGAAATAATATAAGCTACTAATTGTTCTTATAGAGATTGTCACGTGATAATTTCACAATTTTGTTGTTTTTTACATTTTATATTGAAGTTACATGTTTGTTAAGTACTTTTAAGTTGCGGGCCCCATAGACTCTTTTAAACTAAGCCAATTATGCCAGAACTTTTAACTATAATCAATCTCTCTTGGTCACATTCAATAACAAAAAAATAAATAATTAAATGTCAATAATACTTATATAGAATACGTATAAAAATTTGAACATAACCCACGCCTCTTGGAAACCGACCAGGGGCTCTGACCGCTAAGCCATACGTTCTCATCAAGCTACGTCGAAATTTTTATACGCTTGTTACAACTTATTTATGTTGTTACCATCTATGTAGGGAGATTTTTACAAATTTTCGCTACCCAAATAATTAAATAATTAAATTAAAGATAATTACCAAGAATTATCGTCTGGCAAGAGAGAATGCTATTTATTAAAAAAAAATTTAGAATAAGTATTAATAAACCGTCGGAATATGCCAATAATAAAAAACTATTATATAATAATACTTTTGCTTAAAATAACTTAAAATATAATCGAAAAAAGATATTACATAAATATATATCGGTAAGTATTTTATATTATAACAATATGGAAATTATGTCTTTGTGACTTCTATTTAAGCATTAGCTACATACAAATATATTATAGGAATAACAATTTATTTTGTTCTATTAAACATCTCGTAATTAAATATCATCCTACGTATGCCTTATATTTTTTCCTAAAATAATAAAGTCGATACTCACAAGCAAATATTCTTCATCAAGCTCACTTTCACAGCGTGAACATAACAAGAAAATAACGAAATGGGCTTTTTTCCTGTTCTCACAAACGAAAATCGAACGTTCATTTTTTCAAACATCTATCGAAATTGCTTCAATCAATATAAGATGCTCAGAGATTCTATTTCGCCTGTCATACATGGAGTTTTATCGGTAACTGTCGACAGTTTTGACTGTTGTCTATATTTACAGACTTTTTTTCAGTTAACCTAATGTCAAGACACTCCGTTCCCCATTTTCCAAGTTTTCGAGGTATTGATTGGTGGATCCCAACGCCGCGCTTTGCTTCGACACCAGAGCAAAGAAATCAAAGTATTAAATATTTTATTTCCTCGAGTGTGGATAGAAGTGGGTTCTATCCAAACTCCAGGAAAAAAAACTAACCATTTACAGTCACACACTTGCCCCTGCGCCACGACTGGCCTCTTAAAGCTTTTCTGGCTGTTAAAAAATCAAATTAAATCAGCTTCACGCTGTATCCCGCACACAGCAGGGTAGGCAGAGGGAACGTAGTGTTAAGACACTCCGTTCCCCACTTTCTGCCGAATTCTGGAGGCATTGCGTATTGAGTGGCAGAACTCAACGCCGCGCTTAACCTCGACACCAGAGCGAAGAAAATGGAAATATAAATTTAAGTAAATATTTCATCTCCTCCAGTGGGGATCGAACCCACAACCAGTCGGTTTTACAGTGACACCTCGTGCCGCTGCGCCACGACTGGCCTCGATATCTGGCTGTTAATATTAGTAAAGCAAAAATGCACCAAGAGATCATATAATTAATATACTTATCAGGATGTAAATGAATCTGAGTCAGTTATTTAATCATTTAATCTATTTACGCAGGAGTAAATTACTTTAATTTTTTTTTCATATAGCACAAAAACTACTAAATCTTAAATAATAGTGGAAATTACATTATTCGTATAGTTAACAATTATTGCAAAACAAAAATCTTTATGAAAATCAACAATCAACCTGTCAAAATATTGAAAATATCCCCATTAGAAATCATTATAAGTGCGCTGCAAGCATGTTTATGTGTACAGTATATTAGTATAAGAAATAAAAATAAAAAAAATGAAATCAGCTTCACGCTGTATCCCGCACACTGCAGGGTAGGCAGAGGGAACTTAGTGTTAAGACACTCCGTTCCCCACTTTCTGCCAAATTTTGGTGTGGCATTACGTGTTGAGTGGCAGAACTCAACGCCGCGCTTGTGTTCGACACCAGAGCGAAGAAATGAAAATATAAATTTAAGTAAATATTTCATCTCCTCGAGTGGGGATCGAACCCACAACCAGGCGGTTTTACAGTCACAATTTGTGCCCCTGCGCTACGAACGGCCTCAGTATAAGTCTAGTATAATACATCTCTGAATTACATGAACGTAATTCAGAGCATTAAATAAACAATCGCATAGTTCAAGCGGGAGAAGCCACAGGCAGTTTTTTAGTAGTATATTATGCTAGTAGGAAGTAATGTCATACGGCACCAGAACCATGAGGATGTCATATAAATTATTACTTTGTACAACAAAAATGTCAATCACCATACTTCATTTTCGCAACTAGGCCAATTAATTTTAAGATTTAATGATTAATTATCAAGGTTCCCTCTGTCTACTCTACTATGTGCTGGATACAGCGTGAAGCCAAAATAAAATAATAATTATTACAATTTATCCCTTTAAAAGGCGCGTATAAATACAGATTAGTAAATATTTAGAAAAGCATTAAATCCAAAAATTATATATCCCTAATTAGACATCATAAAGAAAGTAAGGTGGGTTTAAACTTCGTGGTAGAGAAAATTTATTGTTTCATTAATTATTGCAGTAAAATAATTATAACAGAAACCAGCCTTGACGCGGCTGCGCCATTCTTTTAAAGTTTGGTTACTTATGAGAGTGCCACATGTTTAATTAATTTTATAAAATACTGGTAACTTTGAGGCGTCAGTGTGTTTTACGACGGTTTAAATTTAATCCCTTTGTAATTTAGAAATACGTGATAAAAAGACGACACTTACCTAAATCTAAGTGATCCATTTGCACATTTTACATTTATATGTTTAAAGATTTATATTTTCATTTTTTCGCTCTGGTACCAAGAAACAAGCGCAGCGTTTAATTTCCCCATTCAACCTGCAATCATGCTTTCAGAATTCAACGGAAAATAGGGAACGGAGTGTTTTAAGCATAGATCATGCTCCTTTGCCTACTCTGCTGTGTGCGGAATACAGCGTTTTTGGAATTCTAAAATGATTTAAAAAATAAAATGGGAATTACAGTTTATTCTAACCTGTTGTCATGATCTTACAACGTAATCAGTCTATAAATATTTTTAAAATATAGTGTAAGTAGTAGTTCAGAAGGAAACCGAATTTGTTTCTAAAATCACTGTTACTATATCTACCAAAATTCGAATATGTAAATATTATAATTTTACTAAAGTTTTTAAGATGAACAAATCGTACGTATCAACAATTAATTCATCCTCGGTTGTAAGTTAAGAAGGCAAATTTTATTTAAAACCAAATGAGCAAACCTCGCATATACTCGTTTTCCAATATTGGCGCAGCGGCACGAAGTGTGACTGTAAAACCGACTGGTTGTGCATTCGATCTTCACTCGAGGAGATGAAATATTTACATACATTTATATTTACATTTCTTCCCGCTGGTGTCGAGGCTAGGCGCGGCGTTGAGTTCTGCCACTCAACACGCAATGCCTCTAGAATTCGGCAGAAAGTGAGGAACGGAGTGTCTTAACAACTTGGAACCTAATTCCCTCTGCCTACCCTGCTGTGTGCGGGATACAGTGTTTGCAATGTACAGAAATAAATATTTTCGACATATTATACTTAGTATTGAAAATATTTAATAAATACTTTGATAAATTCGAAAATAGGAAATGGTTTATTTACCGCAAAACACTAAATATCTCAAATACTCTACATCCGATTTTCCCATCTTCATTACAGAACATAAAAACGATTTCACTTCCCGATGCCCAAATATTCAGCTTAAAGAATGTTACGTGACCTCTAAGCAATCTGTTAAAAAGGGATTCAAAGAATTGGCCCACTTAGGCAAATGACGGCAGTTATTCTAATACTTTAGCAGACAAGACCATTAAGATGACGATTGAGTAGTCAATAAATTAATATAAATAAGTTACATATAGTAAGTATATTTGACTAGATTGATATATTATAGTATGAATTCAATGATGATAAATAAAATAAATAAATCAGCTTCACGCTGTATCCCACACACAGCAGGGTAGGCAGGGGGAACCTAGTGTTAAGACACTCCGTTCCCCACTTTCTGCCGAATGCTGGAGGCGTTGCGTGTTGAGTGGCAGAACTCAACGCCGCGCTTAACCTCAACACCAGTGCGAAAAAATGGAAATATAAATTTAAGTAAATATTACTGATGATATACGCTTTATAAAAGTATTAATATTTTAAATATAATACTTTTTAAATATGGTAATCATAACGCGGCAAAAGAATGCTGTAGTAGATTACTTGAAATAATATTATATTATAAAAAAACCACCAGTCTAGTGCGAGTCGGATTCGCCTACCGAGGGTTCGGTACCAAATTCAGAATAGTCAACCTGATGTCAACGGAAAATATGATTTATAAAAATTTAGAAACTTAAGTTTGCGGGCTTATGCACCCATTTTATATGAAATGATGGCGCCGTGCATAAAGCATCATTTTCTGAATCGCGCTGGAAAGATTCTCGGCCAAAAAATTACGTTGGAAACGTCTTGTTTATATGACTGTTATTGTTGATAAAAATCTGTACTTTTAAAAAAAGTTTGTAGTACAAACTACAAAATAAATAAAATATAATAGTTTGTAAAGGCTACCGCTATACTATATCGAAATATTATGTACTTAAAGTTTTACAGAAATTTATATTTGAAAAAGTAGGAACGATATGTATTGACTACACATTGTAATGAATGTTGATAACGCATAAAACATATTGTTGAGTTATTATTTCTCAAACATTCATTACACTCAACAGCTCAACTGTAAGTAATAGATGGCGCTGTGCATATGACGTGCATAAAATTTTCTGAATCGCGCTGGTAAGATTCTCGGCAAAAGAATGACTTAACGTGTTGATTATATGGCTGTTAATAAAAATATGTATTTCTAAAGCAGTCGGTTCGTTTGTACGTTTGTCTTATTAATATTTTTTTTAAAAAAATGTAAGAATTTGAACGTAGGAGAATTGGGAATCGCACTTTTGGGAGTAACCTCAAAAAAATTGTGTCTTAAGAAAAAAATGCTTTAACGTTGTATATTAAAATATTCTGCAGTATTATTTCATAACTTACAAGCGACACCCACCGGCATTGCACGATTGCACCCGTGGCTGTAGATGCTAAGGGTATTCTAGAGTCTATACCTCAAAAGAATTAAACGAAACCCTTATAATACCATTTTGTTGTTGTTTTGTCTATCTGCCCGTCTGTCAAGACTATTTTTTTCAAGATCGCTTGGAAATACGAGTACATACCCCAAGCTCCCTGAGAGCACAAAAAAATCTATCTTCTAAATTATCGCAATCAAATAATGCTAATGTTTATGCTTCATTTTTTGTCGCATTTTGTATCAAAACTATAAGATAATTCCCGTTAATCTACAGTTACCAAAATTTTGTAAGAAATTAAAACTTACGGAAAGTATAAAGGAAAATATTATACCAAAATTATTTTTCGAAAATTGATATTTTTTTTTATTCGAGTCACAGAAAAAAAACATTAGGTACTATCTGTATGTAATTTCATACAAAATGTCATCATCAGTAATATTTTTGGTGAATCTACATTCATAAAACCGGTACAGAACTCTCGATTCATAAGTACGACTCGAATTTGACCGAAGATGTTGATTATTATATAGATTATATAAAAATGCTTAAGAACATACTTTCAACGTGTACTCTGTAATAACAATATATTTAACTAATAATATATGTAATTAATTTAAAAACTGTACAAGAGCTAATATGCAATCATTAAATGTAGAAGAAATTTTACCTACTACTAAAGCAATATAAGTTTTATAAGTAAGAAATATAAGTAAGAATTTTGTGATTTGTTATAAAATATTTCTATTTCATTCTTCAAGGCAAGTACTGTACTGTATTGTAAATTTCAAATGTAAAAGAATTGTGCTTTAAAATTATTTTGTGTAGTGCATAGAATAAATAAAAGTAATCTTAACATTGAGATTTAAAATATTTTAAACTTTTCTTTAAGTTAAATTGAATAAAGGCAAGTGCACTGTTTCATTTGAACAGAATTGAAATTTCTCGCAGAACATTTATCAGACCTTCATTTTTGGCCTTTGATTCAATAAATTTACAATAATAAAATACTAAAACATTCACCGCAGATATTTTTCTTCGTTCATTTATCAATCCAAAATTCTGGCTAGAAAAGCTTTAATATTTCACCTTTTCTTATAAAAAAATAAAAGAAGCTTTTTTATTTTAACACACCAAGCAAACAGGGTAGGCAGAAAGAACCTTGTGTTAAGACACTCCGTTCCCCACTTTCCGCCGAGTTCAGGAAGCATTGCGTGTTGAGTGGTGAAACTCAACGCCACAATATATAGTGGTAAATAAATAAACCACATAATAATTATTTTTTATTTTTATGAAATGTAAATTAAATAATATTACAGAAATTCTGCAAAATATTCAGTATAGCAGCATAAGTTTTAGTGGAATACAAAATTTCAAGTATTCACAAAACACGAGAAAATATGAACATTTAATTATATTACTTTGTGAGGCTCGCTTCCTTAACAATTTATAATTAAAATATTTTAATATCAAAAGACATTTTACATTGAAATTGTTTTTTTTTTCATTTATAATTGTAGATATATTTTATAATAGGCAAGCGTAATTTATGTTCTTTGGATAACAAAGCATATATTTGTTTTTCTTATTATTTTTAATTTAACTAACATAAAAACATATTTTTTTATTTATTCCCGGGAAACATCGGGAAAATTGTTCGTACTCCTACATCTTTGTGTTGTCTATAAGCCCCTCTCAGTAAAATAACACATTTATATAAATATTATATATGATCACCCACGTAATTTAACAATGTGTTACGCGTAATTATATATTATTTTTAGAAAAAAAAGATAATAGTTTAGTTTAAGTCGGACTTGTTCCTTACAAGAAATAAACTAAATATTATCTAGAATAGGTACCTATAATATGTAAAACGGAGTGATCATTTTTCATTAATTTAGTAAACAAGGAAAAATATTTCTTTTGAATTATCCATTATTAATATAGAACGTCCATATTGTTTCTTTTCCTTATTTCCCGTAGAGGCAGTAATGTTCTTTCCTGAAATAAAAGTAAATTTGTTAGTGACTTCTGAGCTTCAGCTATATTGTAAAAAGATATTAGACGAATATTAAGGAATTATTATCTATATAAGATTGAGGTCAGGAATGACATAAATATTCTTTTTTTCTTATAATTTCATAATGTTTATATTATTGGCATTTTTGCTTAGAAACAACTTACCTACACGTGTTGTTTCATTTTTATATTTTTCAGTAGTGCGTGATTTATCGAATTTATAGTAGATCCAACACTGCTATATAAATTACGGCGAATGCATAGTAAATTAATAAAAAAATAAATTTAAAAAATATATCCTTAGTAATATTATACTTAGAAATGAAAAGACATATTCTTTGTCCAGTCGAGGCCAGTCGTGGTGCAGGGGCACAAAGTGCGCCTGTAAATCGACTGATTGTGGGTTCGATCCCCACTCGAGGAGATAAAATATTTATTTACATTTATATTTTCATTTCTTCGCTCTGGTGTCGAGGGGAAAGCGCGGCGTTGAGTTCCACCATTCAACACGCAATGCCTCCAGAAATTGGCGGAAAGTGGAGAACGGAGTGTCTTAACACTAGGTTCTCTGCCTACCCTGCTGTGTGCGGGATACTGCGTGAAGCTGAAAAAAAAATCTTCTCTGTCTCACTTTCACGCTTTATATATGCCACATTCAACATGGTATCTCACCTGTAGCAAGTAGAGGAAACCAAGAGGATTTCAAAGCCAAATTTTGTCTTGCCAAAACGAGTAAATAAAAATAATTCATTTTCTCATATAGGAATCAAACCCACAACCACTTACAGCCGGACGTTGTCCTACAGCATAATATTTTTTATACGTAAAAATAAATGTAGTGTATGTATATAAAATTACTGTTTTATAAATCTTACTCCTGATCCGGATTTTCTTTGCTCTGCAACATGAGGGATAAAGCTGCTTTAGACGTCCGTTTTTGTGTTGCGAAGACGTCTTTATTCAACATATAATCTGCAAAATGTGATTTACTTTTTTATAAACACTAAGTTTAAACTATTATGAATGGTTAAAATTACTAGATTGACTTTTGAATTCTACACATGAATTTTAAATTAAATTAAATTATATATTTATGTGCCTAAAAATAGTTAAATGGTTGAAGGCGCAATTTTTACAATAAAATATATTTATATATGTATATAATAAATGATTTTTTATTCTCATCCGTCTTAAATGGACATTTTCTACTATATACGAAATGTAACATATATATATGTAATATTATGCTATTGCTACTTTGAAAAAATTCAAAATACATACTTTTAAAAATATTAGTCGTACGTTTTCTATATTCTTGTGGCAGTCCCGGAAGATAGCCGATATAAAATCGTAAAGGCGCCCGGTAGAAATCTGGAAAATATAATAACATATACTTTATTTATTATAAAATTAATATGTTAATATAATTAGTATTAATAGTAATATACGGTTTTATGGTTATATGTATGTTATGAAAACAATATATTTTATATCCTAGATCGAAGACCAAGTAGNAAATTTCATTAATATACCTATTGTAGGTCTTGAGATATTGACGTCAGAAAATCGCTATTTTTACTATACACTCACTGACTGACTGACTCACTCATCAAAAACCTAGACCACTTCCAATGGTCGTATTGACTTGAAATTTGGCATGGAGGTAGATCTTTAGGTCAAGGTAAAGAGAAAAATCTGAAAATGGCCAAGTGTGAGTCAGTTTTAAAAATGATGAAGGTGTAAATTTATACCTCTAAGGAACTAAAACGAACTAAATTTATCTATATTTATATAATATATCTTTGTATGGTCGTACCGACCTGAAATTGGTTACGAAGGTTTGTATTTAGTCAAAGTAAAGTAAAAATCTAAAAACGGCAGAAATATACTACTAAAAGACGCAATGAGTCTAGTATATAATTTTCTATTAAAACTTGCCCTATTAAAAGAAAATTATATACTAGACTCATTGATCATCATTTGTTTTAAACCTACTAAACGTAGTAGTAGTGTGCATTCCTGTAACTATTTTTAACTGAGGTATGTGTATGGAACTTGGTACTTATTCAGATCTCACTTCTTTTATAGGTGAAGCATTCCCATATTATCGAACTTGGCAGCCTTTCACATTTTTGTTTTGGGTGGGATACAATTTACTCATCTATACTTATAATAAAATCGTAATGGATTGGTGGCATAGAACCATAAATAATTATTTTTATTTGTTTTTGTCTGTTTGTTTGTGCTTTTGTTCACGCTTATCTTAGGAACAGATAAAGAAATTTAATTGCAGTTTTCAGTATTGTATTTTGAAAAGTTTCTTTAACATTTAGTGTTTAATTATAACTTTATTTGTACACTACACATATAACACACAGGATTTTTTAATATAACCAAAGACAATGTACAAAAGACGATCGATCTTATGGCTAAGTAGCCATCAGATAAAATAGCCTTCCTTCTCAACCCTTAGGGTGAAAAGAAGTCCTATCGTGAGTAAATTTTAATAATCATAAATATAAAAAAATGAAATAGTAAAAAAGTCTTGAATTTAAAATTTTAACAACAATACAAATAACACATATTAATGTAATTGTCGTTTTAAAAATAATAAAAAATATATATATTTCAATCGTCTAAGTTTTTTTAAAACCATACACTCAAGTTGTCTTTCATTTTCTTTTATTCAAAAATATAAAGGCCTTATATCAATAGTAAACGACGTATCTAAGTAATGTACTACGCGACCTAGAGACTTCAATATTTAATGTTCCGTAAAAGGTAAAATGTACTACGCTGCCTACGATATTTCTTTGAGACGCTTTGCTAACGCAATCTCTATATTATTCTGTATGGTTTACATCACATAATAAATTATTATTTTGTTCCGAAACAAAGAGAACTAACTACCTAAGACAATGAACGTGACAATACCTTATGTGAGGTTGTTGTGTGTGTATTCACATTCAGAATTCGCCCAATTTTATAATACTAAAATAAAGATCCATGTAATGAATTACTATTACAAATAGCGCGGCGTTGAGTTTCGCCACTCAACACGCAATGCTTCCAGAATTCGGCGGACAGTCGGGAACGGGAGTGTTTTAATAAGAACGGCGTGTCTTAACAGTAGTTTCTTTTTACCTTACTACAAACGTCACTAATGAATATCACCAGTTTTCTGTTACCACGAATTAGAGAAAGATTTTTTATATAGAGCTTCAAGTTCTATCCCGCATATAACAGTGTAGTGAGAGGGAACCCAGCATAAAACTCGTTGCCGACGTTTCGTCGAATTTTCAAGACATTGCGTGTTGTGATGAACTCAACTCCCTATTTTCTCTCGTACCAAAGCAAGGAAATGAAAATATTAAGTAACGCATTCCCCTGAGGAGAAATCGAACCCACAACTGTCGCGTTTACTGTTATTCACTTATACCAATCATGTAAAGAAAGGTGAATTCCTAAAAGTAAATCTCAATTAAGTCGAACAATATTGAGATCTTTGATAATAAATATTATTCAACTCTTGATAAAGCAATATGATATAAATCTTACTGACATAGCATTCGACGCTCGATTTCTGGGTCAAACTCCAGAGGTTCATCAGAGCGCCCTCGTAAATGATCTGCAAAAAAGGAAAAATGTTTTTATATTTAAAATATTTAAATATTTTTATATTTCATTGCCAATTTTTTGTTTTTATTTGGGGTTTATATTTTATTTTAATAATATAGTATATTTTTTGACATAAATAAAGAGGTAATAAAATAAAATATAACCGCAACTATTATGTATTATTAAAAAAAAACTATAAATTAAACCAGTTATGTGCGAGTTGCAAACGAAGGGTTCCGTACCATTATGTATAAAAACGGCCAAAAACTCTTTTTTATTGTTTAGGGGGGTATAAGTTAACTTATAAACATATACGATTGGGTCACTTCATTTTAAAATTGTTATTTCTACAGCATAAACATATGTGGTAATTTAAAAAAAATTGAAATGAAGTAAATGAAAGAAAAGAAAAAAAAAGAATAAAACACAATATATTATAATCAAGTGATTTTAATATATTTTCATCTAAAAATGCTATAAATTAAAATAGATTATTGTTATAATATATTATAACAGATACTAAAAATATGTTCCCTAAATTATACAAAAAATTAATAAACCTTTATATAAATTGAAGCCGTCCTTGTCTAAATTCGCACACACAGTGATTAAGAGAAGAGTCATAATTAATACTAATGAATCCCGCATATTAAAGTTTATGAAGAATGATGAGCGAGCAACCCGGTATCGAAAACGGTACTGAGGGGTGAGCTCAGATTTCACTTTTTATATTAGAGAGATAAAGGTTAGAAGGGTATGATGGAATAGTAGTTAGACTGGTAAAGTGATTGCGGTTCTATTTTAGGCTGAATAAAATTTGTTTAAATTAAGATTTTTTAAATAATAGTCTATTGATATGTCTTTAAATTTTTTATTTTGATTGTAGAAATAAAAACGATTTGATTTTTGTAATTAATTTATAAGGTAATTGAGGTTTAGATTAATATTATAGAATAAAAATATACTTAAATTTTGTGTATGTTATTTATCGAGTACTTTTTATCAGTATTTCAAGTGTCGAGCACTTTTCACAAGAAAACTAATTAAAGTATTAATTCCAATTCGAGGCACTTCGTTAACAGCCAGACACTAGTCAGACTGTTAACGAAGGAGTGGGTTCGATTCCTATTCGGGGGGGCGGATTTTTTTCGTTCCTCACATTAGTAACAAGACGAATCGTGGCGTGTAGCTCCACCACTCAAACGCAGTCTCAAAAGGCGGCTCCGGCTCTCGGCGAAAAGTGGGAAACTGCTGCTTATGAATTGCAATTTGGTAATACATAAGGGCTGTGAGTGTGGTCAGAAATGTAAAAAAAATCTTATATCTCCGTTTCTCTTAATGAAGCTACAAATAGAGCAAACAAAAAGAAAATATATGTATACAGAATAATAATAATACCATCTAATGTTATGAAACACCTCCACAACTGCAACTGGCAGCTCCGCGGGGTTCGGGAGCGGCATTTTAATACGCCTCTTAGGGTACTTAAGTAAATGTCTACTTGTCAGTTGATTGGCCGCGAGTGGGCTGAAGGTCTTGCCAGGCTTACTCCGACTTTAGAGTTTTAATAACAATAGATTATTTCAGTTTTGTTTGTGATATTTAATATTATTTTGATATATTCGCATCTAAATAGGTAGGTTGAGGCCAGTCGTAGCGAAATGGCACAAAGTGTGACTGTAAAATCGAGTGGTTGTGGGTTCGATCCCCACTCGAGGAAATGAAAAAATTATTTACATTTATATTTTCATTTCGCTCTGGTGACGAGGTAAAGCGCGGCGTTGAGTTCCGCCACTCAGCACGCAATGCCTCCAGAACCTGGCAGTAAGTGGGGAACGGAATGTCTTAACACTAGGTTCCCTCTGCCTACCCTGCTGTGTGCGGGATACAGCGTGAAGCTGATTTAATTTGATTTTGATTTTAAATACCTATTTAAAAGCAAACCTACCTAGGTTTGCTTCTAAATGCTACGATGAGTGCTGCTATTGTACTAATCAATATTTACATTGTAATAAATTCAATTGTAACATTTTTTTACTCTATCTCACCAGGAGAAAAATCACGAGCAGAAATTAATAAAAATTATATAGTTTTCAGGGTTCTGTACCTTCTACCTTCTCCAAAAGCAAAAACGGTATCCTTATATATCACTTTGTTGCCCATCTGTCTGTCATCTATTAATACCATTTATCTCGAGATTGCGAGGAGGTATCAAGCTGAAATTAATATCGAACATTTAAATCTATGGTCCCTTGAAGACAAAAAAGAAATAAAATAAAGCTTCTAAGTTAACGCAATCAAATGAGCATTTTTACATCAATTTTGCTACATTTTGTGTGATATTACTTCCCTTAAAACTACAGCTGTACTTATGTACTTCCCGTTGACCTACAATTTTGAAATTAGTACGGAAGCCTCGGCGGACGGGCCTAACTCGCACTTAACCGGTTTTCTATTTCGACATTATATCACTAATAACATTTCTATTACTCAAACAGCCACAACTTTTGTGAACAATTATATAAAGCAATAATGAAAAAACAGAGGAAAGTCTTGGCGCAGGGGCACAAAGTGTGACTGTAAAACCGACTGGGTGTGGGTTCGATCCTCACTCGAGAAGATGAAATATTTACTTACATTTATATTTCACTTCGCTCTGGTGTCGAGGCAAATCGCGGCGTTGAGTTCTGCCACTCAACACGCAATGCCTTCAGAATTCGGCAGAAAGTGGGAAACGGAGTGCCTTAACACTACGTTCCCTCTGCCTACCCTGCTGTGTGTGGGATACAGTTTAAAGCTGATTCATTTATTTTTAATGAAAAAACATAGCCAAAACATACGTATATTAATTTTTGGGAATGTTTTTAAAGAGTTTTAAAACTGTCGGTTTAAAACTAAAATGCAAAATGCCACACAAATGGCTGAGTTTTAACATTCCAAGAGGAGGCTTTTAGCAAATGAGAACTTAGGCAACCCTCACAGTAGAGGCACGTGGGTGTTTCAAAAGAGGAGGTGAAACTTTAAATTACAGTACGTTCACACATACTCGTATTTGTATGAACCTTACGTTTTTATGATTTCGGTTTTGCCAATTGGCAATTAGCTAGCTAGATTGAGGCCAGTCGTGGCGCAGCGGTACGAAGTGTGACTGTAAAATCGACTGGTTGTGGGTTCGATCCCCACTCGAGGAGATGAAATATTTACTTAAATTTATATTTCCATTTCTTCGCTCTGGTGTTGAGGCTAAGCGCGGCGTTGAGTTCTGCCACTCAACACGCAATGCCTCCAGAATTCGGCAGAGAGTGGGGAACGGAGTGTCTTAACACTAGGTTCCCTCTGCCTAACCTGCTGTGTGCGGGATACAGTGTGAAGCTAGTTCTAATCTTAAAATATTTTTTTTCCAGCTTCAAGTAGTATTCCGCTGTAGCATGGTAAGCAGATGGAGCCTAGTGTATGTAAAGACACTCTGCTGAAATCATATTTTTTTTAACTTCATGCTGTATACCGCACATAGCAGGATAGACTGAAGAAACATGTCAACCTAGTGTTAAGACACTCAGTTACCGTGATGATCCATCCGTTCTCCACTTTCCGCCGAATTCTGGAGGAATTGCATGTGTAGTGGCGGAACTCAACACCGCGCTTTGCCTTGTCATTAGAGCGAGGAAAAGAAAATACTGAATATTTAATTTCCTCGTGTGGGAATCATACTTATAATCTGTCGCATTTACAATGTCCGTGTGCTACGACTGACCTTAAAATTATTAATGTAGTTTAATATAGTCTAAAACCTTTCTCCATAAATAAACTGCACAACTCAAAGATTTTTTTCAATTAGACCCAATAGTTCGTTAGATTACTGCGTTCAACCAAATAACTTTGAATTTAGATGTATATAAATCAGCTTCACGCTGTATCCCGCACCCAGCAGGGTATAAAACCTAGTGTTACGACACTCCGTTCCCCATTTTCTGCCGAATTCTGGAGGCATTGCGTGTTAAGTGGAACTCAACGCCGAGCTTTTGCCATGGTGCCAGAGCGAAGAAACGAAAATATTAATAAATAATAATTCATTCCCTCGTGTGGGGATCTAACCTACAGCCGTCGCGTTACAGTTACACTCTTGTGCCCCTGCGCCACATCGGCCTCGAGACAATTAAATCACTTTAAATTTTACTTTAAATTTTAAATTATATTAATTAAAAGCTTCTCTTGTTAGAAGATACATCAAAATGTGTCGACGTTGCACCTCAACTCGTTAAGGTCGGGGTTAGCTTCTTTGTCTCACAACGAACTATAAACTGCGCGACGCTCATTTGCTGAAAACCACCACTTCATCTTCGAAACTAGGCCATTTTTGCTTGCTTTTCTGAGCAAAAGTGCCAGCGTTTGCGTGATTTTTACGTGATCTTAAACACATCAATTTTGCTTTCATAGTACACTATACAAATGCAAATATATGAGAAAATTTTGCGGTAAATATTTTTATTAAAGACTTCTGTTCGATTTAAAAGTGGCTAGCTTAATTAAAATTTTAATATTAGAGTTGTTTATTCTTACTAACAAGAAGTGCTGCACACTGTTTTAGTCAAAGCGGAAGATGTTTCAAAACCAGGTCACTTATAACAAGACGTCAAAGCTAAACTCTACCTCCAGTGAAAATGCTGATCTTGTAGTTTATTATTTTGCTCAAATAACTGGGTATGCTAGATATACGAATAAGTTATATACTTATAAAAAATAAGATATTTGGTCAATTATTAATAATCAATCAGCTTCACGCTGTGTCCTGCACACAGCAGGGTAGGCAGAGGAACCTAGGGTTTAGACACTCCGTTCCCCAGAGTAGAGGCCAGACGTGGCGCAAGGGCACAAAGTGTGACTGCAAACGCGACTGATTGTGGGTTCGATCCCCACTTCAGCAAATGAAATAATTATTTATATTTCTATTATATTTCTTAGCTCTGGTGTCGAGGCAAAGCCCGGCGTTGAGTTCCGCCACTCAACACGCAATACCTCCAAAATTCGGCGGAAAGTGGGGAACGGCATGAATTATTATTATATTTATTAATATTTTCATTACTTCGCTCTGGCACTAAGGCATAAGCTCAGCGTTGAGTTCCGCCGCTCAGCATGCAATGCCTTAAAAATTCGGGGAACGAAATTATCGGAATGATGCACGGAGTGTCTTAACACAAGGTTCCCAGATTCCTTCTGCCAACCCGGATTCACAGGATATAACATGAAGCTTAAAAACAAAACAAAAATAATATACAAAAAATGTATATTAAATACCTACTGATATTCTACTTGCTAACGTTGTTCTACGAATGTATGCATATCTTATTATACTTTGAGGAATTTTCATTAAGGTTAGCAGTTTAAAAGTTTAATCCGAATATTTCTTATCTACACTTAGTCGATAATTTTCAGTTTAGAAAATTTGGAGAGAAGTTATGTTCGAAGTAAGCTAATTTGGATCACTTTAATTAAGTCATATTCATACATACATTAAGCAAGTTCATAACATTAATAATAAATATAGTTTACGTAGCATTTTTTAAAGATAACTTTTATAGATACCAGAATGGAGAAATCAAAATATATTATTTCAAGTGAGTTCCTCGCCACTATAGCGGCGCCATGTATGCGATAAATAAAAAATAAATAAATCAGCTTCACGCTGTATCCCGCACACAGTTAGGCAGAAGGAAGCTAGTGTTAAGACACTCCGTTCCACATTTTCTTCCGAATTCTGGAGGCATTGCGTGTTGAGTGGCAGAACTCAATGTCGCGCTTTGCCTCGACACCAGAGAGAAGAAATGGAAATTTATATTTAAATAAATATTTCATCTCCTCGAGTGGGGATCGACCCCACAACCAGTCGATTTTACAGTCACACTTTGTGCCGCTGCGCCACGACTGGCCTCATGTATGTGATGTGGTATCTTATTTAGATTTTAAAAGTAATACTATGTGGGCTATTCACATAGTACCCAGTCCAATAGGGTAAAGACGGTCAAACCTAACATGGGTACGCTTGAAGATCGAACCTACAACCATAGCGTTTACATTCATATGCTGTCCCAATGCTACAAAGGCCACTAACAAAAGTTAATAAAAAAAGAAAATATTCAATATTTCATTCTCCCAATTGGGAATCGAACCCATAACCCTTAAATGAGTATTAAAGTCACACAGGCAAGTCCATGACGGACTTGGAAACCGCACACAAAGTACAACTATACTTTAAAAAATCTGAAAATGTATTCACACTTACCATAAGCACAAATCGGTTATAACTGATCTTGAAGCCATGACGGATATAGGGCGCGTCATGCGTGACAAATGACGGCAGGCGTTTCCGACGTGACACCATAAATCCAATACTGGTGATCGAATGGGATCTGATAGATCCCTCGTTTATTTTCGGGTATTTCCCAATTTGTTGGTGATTATTTAACGTAATAAATTAGTGAGTGTTGGTCTAATATGAGTAAATGCGTACGTTTAAGATACGTATTTTATAGAGAAGAAACATTTTGCTGTTTTAATTTTTGTCGATTTGTTATCGGTTAATATAAATTCTAATAGGAATTTATTTATATTTTATATTATTAATATTTAATTAATATAATATTCTTTATTGTACTAAGTACACATAAGACAACAACATTAAAAATATGTAGTTTACAAAGGTAAACTTATCTCTATAAGAGATCTTCCAGCCAAGTGTGGAAGTGGATGAGTGTCGAGTAGCGGTGAGAGCATAGTACAATAAAGTTATTATTTAAAACATTTAGTTAAATAATTAAAATAAATATGACTCAATATATACATGTAAAACTTTTCCGTTACTGAAAGACAACGTATTTTTTTGGGGAGTGAAAGACGTCTTCCCTAAATTCCCAGGAGGCCGAAAAAACAGAATATTACTATATAATATCTATATATATTCAATTTCAATGAATCTGTTCATATGAACTGATACCGGTTATATCACTTAGGGCCGGTCAATATTTGGCACCTAATACTGCACTTAGGCGATTGTTCCAACGTTTACTTAAGCTTATAGTTTCTAAGTAATCTATTACTAAAGCTGACATTAGGGATGTTTGACGATCAATATTATTACTAATGATGAATCTACTACATGAGAACGGGAATAGAGAACGAAGTGTCTTGACACTAGATTCCCTCTACCTAACCCTGTTGTGTGCAGGATGCTGAGGTGCTGATTACATAAAGTCGACGACGAAACTGAAAAGAAACACTGCTAGATAGTACACTATATTATAGCATTGTGTTGAATCTCTACTCTCTCTCGGCTCTATGTTTGAGTACCTAAATTTAATCGAAATTTAAAAATCCAGAAATGATGGCTTTACACCATATTCGTTTAAACTAAAAACTATTCTCGACAACGATAAAATACTAATATAGTTTCATAAGAACAAATGAAAGTTTTCCATTCTATTTCAATTACATCTTATAGTGAGCTTATTTCACAATTAGCAACGACGCGTCGGGTCTTTTTGTGATATTCTAACTGAAAGTAATGCACCATTTCTGTCCGCTTTATCACTCTTTACGAGAAGCACGTGACAGTTCGGACGTGGTAGCGGGAAATGTACTGTAAAATACTGGAGATTAGGAGGAATGTAACGAATAACTGGCAAAGACTAGCTTTGGTAGAGGTATTTTGTTGCTATGTATGTGGATTATTAGAAAATAAAAAAAAAATTAGCTTCACGCTATATCCCACACACAGCAGGGTAGGCAGAGGGAACCTAATGTTAAGACACTCCGTTCCTCACTTTCTGCCGAATTCTGAAGGCATTGCGTGTTGAGTGGCAGAACTCAACGCCGCGCTTAACCTCGACACCAGAGCGAAGAAATGGAAATATAAATTTAAGTAAATATTTCATCTCCTCGAGTGGGGATCGAACCCACAACCAGTCGGTTTTGCAGTCACACCTCATGCCGCTGCGCCACGAGCGGCCTCAATTATTAGAATTTATTAATAATATTTTTTTTCAGCTAGACAGAGAGAGCTTAGTGTTGATACACTCCGTTCCCCACTTTCCGCCGAATTCTGGAGGCATTTCATGTTGCGACAGAGCGAGAGACAGAGCGAGTAAATGAAAATAGTCAATATTTTTTAATATCTATTTCTTCACTCTGGCAACAAAGCAAAAGCTCGGCGTTGAATTCCGCTACTCCCCCGAAAAATTTGGGGGAAAGTGGGGAACGGAGTGTATTAACATTAGATTCCTTCTGCCTACCCTGCCATATGCGGGATACAGCGTGAAGCTGATTCAATTTTTTTATTCAGCGACTTCTATAAGAAAAGGAGGTCATCAATTTTTATGTATGTTACCTCAGAACTTTTGGCTGGGTGAACTGATTTTGATGATTTTTGTTTTATTTGCTATTGCTTCCCTTGTGGTCCCATTGTATATTGGTCCATTTATGACAACGATATCTATGAGAAAATCATATAAGTCTTAAGTTTGCATTAGGTATGTGCGCGTCAAATGGGCGAATAAATCAATATCACGTCAACCGATTCCGATGATTCTTTTTTATTTGAAAAGATACATTCCAAGAATAGTTTGGTGAAAGTTTGGTTAGGTTCTGATTATGGGATACGGTTAAAATTAAACAAGTTTAATTTTCTTTTGGTAAAAAATATAAATATACTGTAATAGTTACAAGACATTGTTAAAATTGGTGTCAGAAGTGAGATTCCTCATCGATGCATTTCTTTTCAACCAATTTCAAAAAAGAGGATGTTCTCAGTTTCAAAAGACTTCAAAAAAGTGAGGGGTTCCCAATTCGCCCGAATAGTTTTTATGTATAATATGTTCTTGTCAATATACCAAAATGTTAGTTTGCACAAAAATAATACCTAATTAAGATTGAAGTATTACTTAGGACCACCACTATCTAGTCATTTGAGCATCCTTTTAAAGTCAAGCATCACTTAAAATCGTAAAAAACTTAAACAAAACAAATAAAACAGGCTTAGTAAATTGATATTGTAGTAAGGTTGTTGTAGCTAAGCACCGACTTCGAAATTATAAAAGCTTTTTTTTTTATTATTTTACTAAATACCATTTAAAAATCTAAAGTATTTATATAACCATCAGTTATGGTTTGTTTCTAAATTTTTTCAAAACAATTCAGGCGAATAGAAAACCCTCAAGATTCCTATACGTTTACGAAATAAATTCCTCCTACTATTATATCTTAACTGAAATGGAATATAAAAAAAAATAATCAAAACTCAGCGTATAATAATTTATTTGCGTAAAAATATCATTTTTGAAAAATCAACATGTTTTTGTGATGTAAAATATTTTCAACATAAACTACGACTTAGCTACAGCATACACTTAAAAGCAGGCATATATAAGAATTTTAAATTCAAAAGCATCTTACTTCGGTAGTACTGTAACTAAACATTAACACCGCGAAACACCAATTTGGTATAATAAAACTATTTTCAACGAAGTTTATATCCATAATTTGTTAAAAAATAGTTTTATTTAATATGTCCAATCGCGAAAATCAATAAAATAAACAATTAAACTTGTTAATTTTTTGGATAATTTCATGTCAAAATCACTATATAATTATCTAATATTAATAATATAAAATATAAATATAAATGTAATTATACATATCTAAACGAATATTTCTTACATTTATAGATCTTATTAGAGAAATCAGCTTAATTTGATTACAATAAGCTTAAACTATAACGAAAATCTTTTTTTTTACAATTTAATTCTCAAAAAATATTTTTAATTCACTTAGATATTTACAAAGTTGTATAACAGTAACAATTGATGGCATACATCGAAAATCGAACCTGCGACTGCTGGCACGCAACATTGTGCTATATTCGATAACAACATAAAATATCATCAAACATATTGGCCACTCGGAATTTAGACAAAGAGTACCCTTTCCCACATATAGCAGACACGAGACACTCCAATTCCTTCTTTCCATACAATTTTCGAAACATTGCGTATTGACTGGCGGACCTTAGCGCAACTCATCGCTTGCATCAAGTTGGAATCGAACGCATAACCGTTTTAATAGTTTACCAGAAACATACCAAGCACACCCAAATTTTATATATATATATATATATATATATATATATATATATATATATATATATATATATATATATATATATTTGCTTTTAGCTTTCATTTAAATTCGAGTGGTCATTACATTTAATAAGATTCTATGTTGTTTTATATACAGATCATTTTTTTCTTTAAATAATCGTTAATGTTAGTTGTATTTGAATTCGTTCAAAGATTTTGTTTTCATTTATAAATGTTAATAAATGAAAAAGTTACATTTACAAAATATTTCTTATTCTTAATACAAAATCGCGTACTAGTTAAATATAAGCATAAAAATGAGATTATATGTCATATAAAATACTGTAAGGCAGTGTGATTCACGGAATTGATTCAAATCGATTACAGAGATCAATATAATTTAAGTATTCGAAACATTATTGTCGCAGCGTCTGAGGAATATGCAAAGGAATGTTGTTAAGGCAAACGTGGTGATTGAACGGTGTGAGATCTATTTAACAAAAATCTATTTTTCCTGTTTATATCGAATCGTAATCGATTTCCTTTTAGTTGTAAAATAGATCTCTGAATGTATTACAATATAAAATAGCTTATCTGTTAGAAAATGTTGTTTATTCAGATCTCAAACTAATAACACGAGTACATAACTATTTGTATAGTAAAAAAGGTATTAAAAAAATCTTAATAATTAATAAAAGCATTTCCAATACAATAAAAAAACTAAATACTATAAATACACTTACACTACCTATTACTAAATTGTGCGATTTGTAAATAAATTTTGAGTTCAAATTTCACGTCATAAATTTCAATAATTTCTTTTGTAAATTGAAAAAATTATTTAAATATACATATACCGAAACTAATTGAGTATTGCCTAATCACTACACATAAGCCTATATTATAATACGTCTTATAATACATTATTTTAATATTGTCAGCCATTATTCTCCTGCAGCACATCACACGATTACATCTCCGCCTAGTTTTGATTATCAACGAAGGCAAATGAATAGAATGGTCGTCACGATAAATGTAATGAATAGGAACCTTTATTTGATTAATAGATATATTATCTGTGTATTCGCTTGTCATCTGTCAAAATTGGCGCGCTTTTTCGAAATTGAATAAAAAATGACAACTTTAACAGGCAGTCTACAACTAGAAATACAGCTTCAACAATGTTGTATACATATAACTATAACTCTAATACTTTTCAATACTAAATACATCTCACAGCTCCCGTTAAGGCTTAATGGACATTAATTGAACACATACAATGATAAAAATTGACTTCAAAAAATATATTTATTTTAAATGCTTACGGTGGGTTATTATTAATATTATTATTTAATTTTTATATTTAGTATAGTATTGTAATATTAAAATATTTTTGGAAGGTTTCTTTTTGGAAAGTCATTTTAGTTTGTTTTTTGAAGTCAATCATATCACGTTAACACGTTGGATAATTCTAATAACAACTGCATTATAAAAATGCTTATGATAATAATTTGCTTATAGATTTGAAGAATTCTCCAAGGCATTAGACAAATCGATGTAAAGGAACAGATATCGATTTTTTAGGAAGCCGTAGGGATAGCATGATGGATGACAAAGTATATTTACTATATAATAATATACAGAATGAGTATATCATACACGTTTTATGTTCACAATTATTTTAACAAAAAAAAACCTGCTATGGCAGCAAAAATGGCAGTATTCGAGTAAAAAGTTAAATAAATTAAGTACAAAATATTCTGTTTGAAAAATTACTTGCAACCAAAGTTCACGAACGGCACGAGATTCATTGGATATAACAAAAACTACAAAAAAACAATATGTAAAAAAGAGTATCAAATTGATCAACCACAATAATCTCATGAACTGTAAAATAAATTAATAGATTGATCAATCTGGGCTACAATAAATACAATTTTCAAAATAACACTTTAAACATAATACTAAGCTTTTACAAATCAAATGATGACAAAATACATAACATGTGTATATATATGTATCTTTGATATTAAGAAACAAACAAATATATAGACATATTGATATCAATAGTGAACGATTGATTGACAAAGATTGAAGAAGATTGATATAGGATGACAAAGAATGATGTGGATTGATTACAGGGTTTGAAATCATATTAAAATTAAGGCGGAGCATATCGCGGGTGAATCACACGGCCGCAGGAGAAGCTGATTGTCAGTACCATTTCGCTTTCTGAGCGAATATGTCCGCTCGGAGGTTCTGAGCGAAACATATGCCGAGAATCTGTAAAGTTACAATTATAATGTTATAATTTATTTTTAATTCAAATAAATAGTTATTTCTGTTACAGTGATTTTTTTTAAATGTAAATCAGTCGATCATTTCTAATAATACTATATTGATTGTTTTATCTACTGTAAATAAATTAAATATTAATATTATGTTTTAATTGATTTCTTACAATTTTGACAAACTTGCACCAATTTCAATTAACTATCAAATTTTATTATATAAAGATAAGTTTCAGTGCTCATAATATTGTATTATTTATATACAAATAGTAATCACAACTAAACATCAAGCTGTATAACGGTAACTAAGTGATAATAAAATCTAAAATATTATTTTTATACTATATAGTATTGAAATCTATCTTCTCTAACCTTTTTCCATTTGTATACGATATAAGTGCATATATGGTTTTTTTTTTCAATTAATATTTATATCATGCATCTTAATTAAAAATCAATTTATCTAATTATACCAACATTAAACTAAGTCAACTTTAACAGATTATCCTTTTGGTCTAAAAAGATGATTATATATTTTTAGATAAAGAATAAATATTTGAACGTAACAATTCGAACGAATTCGAGCCTACGCCTCATGCAAACCTTTCAAGCGCTCTGACTACTAAGCTATACGTTCTTATCGAGCTATACCGAAATTCTTATATTATTCTGTAGAAAAATCTTTACAAATTTTCCCTTTCCCCTACCCAAAGATAACTTATTACTCAGACAACAACACTCAAATAATTTAGTTAGAGGGAATGATTCTCTGTTAAAGCATTTCGTTCGATTGGAGTTTGGAAGAACTCTTAAAAAAATATTACACGTTTTCTAATATTAAAAATATATATTTTTTATTATTTTAGAAAACATTTTTTTTTCTTTTTAACATTTTTTGTCATAATATTTTTTATATATAATATAATAAATGATTACAATTTTTCAGCCAACAGTAAAAAAAAAAACATGCTAAAACCAAACAACAAAAAAAAACAAAGTGCAAATCTACAAAATAAAAAGCAAACTTACTTGTGCAAAAGCAGTACAAACAGCGGACGTTGCTACTATCAATAGATTATTGTCGAACCACTCTTCGGCGGCCTCAAGGCAACCCTTCTCATATATTATCTTAGCTATGTCAAAACTCTAAAACAAAAGAGAACTAAGCGTAAACGACACGACTACTATTATACACATATAATGGAAGCAATGTAAGGATAAAATCAAAAATGGCTTTTTTAACCTCCGAAGAAAACACGAGGGTGTTATGGTATATTATATTATTCTATCTGTATATCTGTATGTCGTATCGTGACTTCCTTATTTAAGATTCAAGAAAATATGTTCAACCATTTCAAGATTATCAGCTCTTTTCTAGTTGTTTGTTTACTTTTTAGAGCTTTTTGTGTCGGAGGTTCTTAAGTATCAAATATTCTATAATAATAATTGTATTTCCAATTTGCATAAATTAAAAAAAAATTAACAGACAAAGCCTTCTGATTTTATACATTATTAAAATAATTAATAAAATAAAATAACATAATTTATTAACAACAATAGGCAACAATAAGGAAAATAATTTTATTATACAAGTTTTTGTAGCTTAGGAATTTACAAATACCTAAAACATTGAACACCGATAAAAAAAATGTTGCGGTATATTACAAGAAGCTGTGCAACAAAAGCACGTGACGTGTATCGAAGTTATACTTCCTTGCCCACACGTTTATAGTGTTTTAACTTTTATTTACTTTATATTATATATTTATTTATCAGTTAATAACTTATTTACTATACAAAACGAGTATATTTTTTTTCTCCTTTTTTTGTTATAACTATATCATACCACCTTCCTTTAAAAGTGTCATATTAAGTTGTTGGTGCTTTCCGTCCAATTCACAAAAAGTAATGATTACGACATATATTGTGACATGACATATAAGCCACAAATCAACAAAAAATGAGAAAACGCAGCTTTCATATGAAAAATATCATAAAATCAATTTTGTTAACCATGTCTGAGGCCATAATAATTTAACCAACAAGAAATATCAAATCCTAATTAACCGATTGCTCGCAAACGATAAAGGCAATACAGAAGTATAAATTCAATACACGAACTCGGTTGAAACAGTGAGGACCTTCAAGGCGATGGGCGCCAGTACGGCGGCGGCGACGGGCGCGAAGTTGCGCTGCAGCCAGTCCTCGGCCGCCGCCAGACACCCGCGCTCGTGGATCACGCGCTCACTCGCTTGCTATTTACCATCGTTTGGTTAAAATAGCTACTGGTTTATTACTCTCATTTTCATTTACCGACTGGTTGTGGGTTCGATCCCCACTCGAGAAAGTGAAATATTTATTTACATTGATATTTTCATTTCTTCGCTCTGGTGTCGTGGCAAATCGCGGCGTTGAGTTCCGTCACTCAGCACGCAATGTCCCCAGAATTCAGCGGAAAGTAGGGAACGGAGTGTCTTTACACTAGGTTCCCTCTGCCTACCCTGCAGTGAGCGGGATACAGCGTGAAGCTGATTTAATTTTTAATTTAATTTTCACTTACCGTTTATTTAAGAAAAATATGCATATTATCATTCATTGCAATATTCTACTTAACCTACCTTACTATAATATAATAGAATATATTATGGAGGATCACATGCTCACACGCTTGATTTTTACCGTCGTTTGAATAAAATAGGTAGTGATGTATTACTCTGATCTTCGTTTACCAGTAATTTAAGGAAAAAAATTACGTATTTTTTTATTTATCCAATTCAACTTATCTAGAATACGACTACTCTGTTTAAGAATGTACTGTGTAGAATCACTCGCTCGCTTACCATTTACCACAGCTCGGTTAAAATAGCTAGTAATATTATTCTATTTTTTATTTACCGTTTATTTTTACATATTAATTTAAAGTGTGATTAGAATAGTATAATTGTAAAAATTTTATACTTTTACTTATATAAACTCTCGATAATACAAAATGTATAGAGTTTTATACTGCATAATATTTTTGTTGATATATTTGTAAATAATCGAAATTACATTATAATCGATATTAAGTTTTGATTGTTGAATAATTATACAACAATGGCGACAGCACATGAACAAAAATAAAATAACTATAGTCTTTATGTACATTCTATACATAAAAAATACTCACATAAGTAGGTTTCCTAACATCATAGCCGCACTGCTTATTCCGTATGATGTCCTGCGGCTTGTTCCTGCAGCAGCTGAAGGGCACGCCGCACGCCTCGCGCGAGCCGACGGCGCCGCTCGAACAGTTGAAGTAGTCATTCCTGTCCCAATCCTTGGGGCCTTCTACACCGCAGCATTGTAACTGTAATATAAATATTAATAAATAAATCTGCTTCACGTTGCATCTCGCACACAGCAGTTTAGGCAGAGGGAACCTAGTGTTAAGACACTCCGTTCCCTACTTTCTACGGAATTCTGCGTGCTGAGTAGCGGAACTCAAGGCCGCGCTTTAGCCTCGCCACCAGAGCGAAGAAATGGAAATATAATTTTAAATAAATATTTCATTTCCTCGAGTGGGGATCGAACCCACAACCATTCGCGTTTACAGTCACACTTTGTGCCTCTGCGCTATGACCGGCCTCATATATAATAATAGTTTTTTAGAAAAATAATATAAAATTATATCAACGTTGAATGTAGTGGGTAATAAACAAACGTTTATACGTTTTTTAAACACTGTGTGTGTGTGTGTGTGTGTTGAGTTGCAGAACTCCCTGGCCTTCCCTTACCCTTGCCTACTCTGCCATGCGGAGAAAAGTATGAAGTTAATTTACCGGAATTGAGACGCGGACCTTACGAGAACCCAAAATGGCTTGTGGGCCACCACAAAACGTAATAACTTGTCACTTTTTATTAAACTGGGCAAAAAGCAAGTGTGCCCGAAACAGCCCTGATATATTAAGATTAAGATGTCATTTTTTATATAGTTTATATAAATTTCAATCAAAAATTATGAAAAATCCTCTTTAAAAATATTAAATACCTATACTTTTGTTTATATCATTCATTTGAAATAAGACATGTACATACCCAATCTTCTTGTATCCAATCTATCAAATTCTGTTGGTCGGGATCTGCTCTATAGTTAGTGATGAAAGATTGGAAGCCGGTTGTTGCTTGTTGTTTTATCTGGAAAATAAACGGAAAATAAACGTATGTATTAGAAACAGAAAAATGTTTATTATAATTAAAATTGCAATCCTAAAATATATATATTTTTGCTTCACGCTCTTTACCAGAACGAGGAAATGAAAATATTAAATATCTCATTCCTCCAAGTGGGACTTGAACCCACAACCGTCGCGTTTATCACACACCTGCACCACGTCGACACTACTGTAAAACTGTTTTGATGGACTATAAAAGCTAAGATAACATTTTTAGATTTTTTTACTAATAACTAATAATGTAAATTTTTAACACATTTTATTGCTGACAAATTTAACTCTTATAGAAGAAAAGAAAAAGATGAAGCTAGTAAGTATATAATCTGACACTAACAGCTTATATAATCTAAATGAATTTGGGTTTTTTTAAGTAAGCTAAGTCCACAAAGCCTTGTTTTATAATTTTTTATTTAATTTTAAGAATAAATTATCTACATTTCACAAGCTTTAAATTAAAGCCTAATATCGCTTATAATTAAAAACTACTAAAAAAATGCTATACAAAATTAAAACAATTAATTCTATTTATACAAGCACAATATATACTTTAACTTCTAAAACTAAAAATAAATTTTAAAAAGATATGACTCAGTGGTATTCACGATGCGAGCAAGTTATTACAGTATAAACTACATTGCAGGACTTACTTATTAAGATTGTTAGGTTTCATCCTAGCGTGTGCAATTCAACGAGATAATGGATTTATATTGCACAATAAGTCTATTTAATCATGTTCTCGGTTTTATGCCAACTAAAGGTATTCCTTGTATAAAGATATATATTTTTTAATGGGGGCTTTTAGAACGTGGCAAACTAAATTTACCAGAATTAACGATTAAAATTTTTCCCTATAGAAATGTGATATGTTTAGTTCTCCTATTCATCTTCAAATAGCTAATAACTCCAAAGCCAATGCAAGCCAGACACTCAACACCTGGAAGTAATATTAGTGAATACGGAACTTGGGTGGTTTTATCAGTTATTAGGTATCTAAGATGCAAAAAAATATATACTTAATTTTTGTTAAATTATAAAACTAAATCTTTCGAATATTTTTTTAGCAATAATATAAGAAATTATGTTGTCTATCACCATTACCAGACATTTCGCATGTTTTTACCTCAAAACTGTAATAAATTCTTGTAATTTACCAACGAATTTTAATTAACTTATGCGTAAAAAATATTATTTGCCCCTAACATGTTCGTAGGCGCTTATAAGATTTGGGGGCGCTAAATCGGGACGTGTGGCAACACTACCCTAGACTAAAGCGTTTGGACGGTATCGAAAAGGCGTTCAAGGCTAAGCTCCAATTCTTATACGTTTTGAAAATATTAATATATTAAGTCATCTGCTATAAATACAAAAGATCCATAGAGATATCTTGTTAATATAATAGAAAGTCACAAAATATACACCATATAGTGATTACGTAATCAATTATATGTAAAAAATGGGCTAACGTCACGCCCCGGCCTCACCCATTTGCGAACCCGTTTTTTTCAATATCAACTGTTTTGTTACGATAGTTCTGTTTGAAACGGTATATATGTATGTTCCAAATAGACGATTAACTGTTATGTATTCGTTATTTACCATTTGCATAATATTTTTATTTATTTTTTATTCTAAAAAATCCCACACACAGCAGCGTAGGCAGAGGGAACCTAGTGTTAAGACACTCCGTTCTTCACTTTCTGCCGAACTCTGGAGGCACTGCGTGTTGAGTGGCAGAACTCAACGCCGCGCTTTGCCTCGACATCGGAGCGAAGAAATGGAAATATAAATTTAAGTAAATATTTCATCTCCTCGAGTGGGGATCGACCCCACAATCAGTCGGTTACACAGTCACACTTTGTGCCCCTGCGCCACGACTGGCCTCAAGAAACAATAAAGCAACGACAACGTGTATTGATCTTATTTAAGTTACCTAAACAACGTTATATATGTCGAATTAAAATAAAATTGAATAGAATGAATTTCTATTTTATTTTTTAGCCCAGTCGTGGCGCATGGGCACAAAGTGTGACTGTAAAATCGACTGGTTGTGGGATCGATCCCACTAGAGTAAATAAAATATTTATTTCCATTTATATTCTCGGTTAAGTGTCGAGGCAAAGGGCGGCGCTGAGTTCCGCCTCTCAGCACGCAATACCTGAACTCGGCGGAAAGTGGAGAACGGAGTGTCTTAACACTAGGTTACCTCTTCCTACACTGCTGTGTACGGGATACAGAGTGAAGCTGATTTTATTTATTTTAGAATGAATTTCTTATCTCAAAATGGCATTTATAGACGTGGTACATTAGCTTCATCGATTAGTTAAGGCTGTTCATTTGAATTTACTGAGTCAATTAAAGTACATTAAACTACAAAATGATTTGAAAATAAACAAAATTATTTACTTACATACAACAACATCTACCTAATTATATACGCTTCAATTACTATAAAACATATATTTTATATATAGTTTGTCAATATTTTACTATAATAGGTCCATTTATATAATATAAAGAAACCAGTCGTGGCGCAAGGGCACAAGTGTTTAAATGTAAACGTGACTGGTTGTGTGTTTGATCCCCATTCAAGTCAATAAAATATGTATTTAAATTTATATTTTCATTTCCTGGCAGTGGCGGAACTCAACACTGCTCTTTGCCTAGTGTCAAGGCAAAGAGCAGTGTTGAGTTCCGCCACTCAACACACAATGCCTCTACAATTCGGCGGAAAATGGGGAACGGAGTATCTTAACACTAGGTTCCCTCTGCCTACCCTGCTTGTGCGGGATACAGCGTGAAGTTGATCTATTTATTTTAATATAATATAATAATCCAAAATATTATATTAAAGTACTCTTCTACAAATTATCACAATAATTATGAAACATTATAGTAATACATACCCAGTCTTTAAAAACGAAGAATAGTATTCCAGCCGTCATCTCAGCCAACAGTAGAAGAGCTAGGAATACCGCATACTGAAACAAATTGTTATGTATATAAATAAAATACATTTTCAACATATTTAGAAACAAAAGAAAAAAGTGACTTTTCAATCCAAATCAATTAAAAGACTTGTATCCCAATTCCTAGCCTCATATTCTCCATTAAGACTATTTATCACAACACCAACAAGGTAAATTCAAATTCAAAATATTCTTTATTCAAATAAACTTTTATAAGCACTTTTGAATCGTCGAATGAACATATAACAAAAAATAAAAAGCTACCACCGGTTCGGAAGGCAGTTCTGCTGAGAAGAGCCGGCAAGAAACTCAACAGTTGCTCTTTTCAAAGTCAATGGTATAATATATAATTTTATTACATTAACTGGCAGCTATCCTGCATCACATTCAATAGACATTAATTCCATACATGTTTATCCTCTAAATATTCTTGAACAGTGTAATAAGCTTTACTTGTTAGTATTTTTTTTAAAGCTACTTTAAATTGTGGTAGTGGCAAACTTAGAATACACTGCGGAAGTTTATTATATACACGTATACTCAGACCCATAAAAGATTTATTAACTTTTTGGAGGCGAAAACGTGGCGTAACAAGTTTATCTTTATTTCTCGTTCCTATCGTATGTATATCTCTATTTTTACTATGACACTGTACATTTTGCCGGACAAACAGAATATTATAATATACAAATTGTGAAGCAACTGTAATAATACCTGCATCTTTAAAAACATCTCGCAGAGAATCTCGAGCTCTTAGATTATAAATATATCTCACGGCTCTTTTTTGAAGAATAATAGAAGGTAGAATAGTAGAAGGTAATAAATATTAATTAACTAACATTTCTCACTTTCTTATTTTAAATTGCTATATAAATATAACAAGTTTTGTAAATCTAAGATATTTATAGATAAAAGCTTTGGTAATAAATAATTATTATGCCAATTGAGGATATGCTAAAAACAAATGAACCAAATTGTATATCAAGAAAAACACAGCTGAGTCTCTAAGATTTTTAAATTATCATCATCAAGCTGTTCATGACTTTTATTCATCTCTCCGATGTTCATCTAAAATCCATATTAAATGTAAGAAAGCATTTTATAGTCATTGAAACATTATACTATACATTTAAAAATATGTGTAAGTATGGATTATCTTTTTAACTTGACTCGACTCTAGAGATCAGACAGCAGCTATCTCTCATAAGTATTACAAATACCAATACATAAAATGAATATAGAAAGAAACAAAAATTCTAGGCACAGAAAAATATACAATAACATAACAATAAATTTCTGTATTTTATTATATTTTTAACATAAATTCATCCATATAGTAATAATTAATTACTTAACTGACTTAAAAATAATGTTAAGGTTGCATGCCAACTAAGGTTAGACAATTACTGTATATACATATAATATTAATTAACTTACGCAGGCTAACAAGCACGTGTTCTCACGCAAGGCGCCGACGCATCCAGTAAAACCGATTATAAATGTTATTGTACCTAAAAATTATCAAATATTAAAAAATATATACAGTACGGAAGACAGGTCGTGGTCATCCTGAAGTTAGGTAAAGATGGCTGCAGAGGATTGATTTTGAAATTTTTCTTAGTTTTAAATTTATTTTTTTCTTGAGTGAACAAAGTGTAAAAATCCAGAAAGCCTAACTTTAGGGCTGCCAGGACACGTCGACGATACTGAACTAAATATTTATAAATTGAATAAAGATGTAAATTAAAGAATGTAATAACTAAGATGAAAAATAGGATACAAATGTAATTTTTCTTATATAATTTTAATAAATAAGGACAATTTCCAATTTCTATTTTGCAATTATGTCACTCCCTTCTTTCTGGCTGACAATTATGTATAAATAATAAAAATGCCATGAATATCAAAATTAAGTCTATGCAACCACTGTCCTCCATAGGCCTTATGACACATCTATATTTATATCCAGATTAATGCTTTTCCAGCGTAAAGAAAGGCAATAGACAAAACTAAGTATTAAGCCACCCAATTCCCTACTTTCAAAATAAAGAATACTTTCCATCTAATTTTTAAAACATGGAGTAGAAAGTGAGTTGTGAAACCCAACACCAAACTTTGTATACCAAAGTGGAGGAACAATAATTCCTTTTTCCTAGTGAGTACAAACCCACAATCATATACACAGTCATATGCTGTCCTAATAAGCTACGAGAGCAAAATATTTGTATAATTAAGGAAAAACAATAATTCTATCATTTTACTAATAAAATATGTTATAATTTACAGACATGATGAGAATTAAGAATAAAACATAAAAATATATACAAAAAATGTATGGCAAAATATATTGAGTAATATTCTTGAATGTTTTTAGTTTTAATAAGGTCAATGTCCCAACAATACTGATTTAAATTTGACTGTAAATAAGCTCATGGACACGCATTGTTGTAATTATTTCAATGATCAAGTTGAAATGTTAATTAAATATGATGAGAACAAAGGATTTGAAAATACAGTACATATTTTAAAATCTTTTGTCCTCTTCTATTAAATTGAACAATATAATAATATTCTCCTGTATAGTTTAGGTATAAAAAGTGTTATAAGCCAATAAACAGAAAATATTCTTAGCAATTTAACACAATGATTATGGATTCAATTTCCACTTGAAGGAAATAATTACTTTCACATTCTCGCTCTGGTAAGAAAACAAATTGCAGCATTGAGTCCACCACTCTTCACTGAAGATCTCAAAGATTAGGTGCCGTGGTGGTAATAGGCATAGGGAATGATGCAGGACAAAAATTCTGAAGCTGCTTTATTAAAATATAAACGTATTGTCACATAGAATTAATAGTTGTATCCTGTTAAAAACCAGAATAATTATTAATGTTGACCATATGAATGTTACAGTATAAATCAAAATTAAATGTGATTTTTAACAACAAATCACAAAGGATAAATAGACAATTTTAGTGATTTACAAAATATATATATTATACATATAGATACAAAGAGTTATAATAAGAGATCTATCTTATAACTTACCAACACATATTAAAATGAAAGCAGGATCCAGAGCAATGTTTGTCAAGCGTGAAAGATTATTGAATGTATCTTTCTCTGACCAAGCCCACACACCTATGGCCAACACAATAAGGCCAAGAAACTGTAAATAACAATGAAATTTGTGACACTTAAAAGAGACTGTTTTATGATTATTTTTTTCTTTCATTCAATATATTAAAATATAATTATAATAATTTACAATTCAAGACTAAATTATATTAAATAAAAAGTTGTGGTTCTTAAATTTATACATTTTAGTTATATATAAAAAATGGTTTGTGTTAAAATTGTTATTGTAAAATTCCTATGGATTGTCTTCGAAATTATAGAAATATAGGTATGATAGATAGGAAATAACTCAGATTTAGGTGAATGCAGCCTTGACTTTAATATCAAATTTAAAAAACATGAGTCACAATTAAGGAAATAAGTCCATATAAATTGTCAACTTTGTAAGCTATTGACTTAAATGGTTGAAATTTAATACACAAAGACTTACCCAAAATAATACATTAACTCCAAATATTACATATTTCAAACAACAGCTGACTTCAGTTGTGTCACGTCGGTATTTTCTTATGCCAGGCATTTTATTTTCTAGTTAACGCATTTCTAAATAAAAAGTCAATGATACTTTATAAATAATAAATTAAATAAAGGTATTTGAGTGCTACATTTATTTAATTATTGAATTATTAAAACAAAGTCAATAAAAACAAGTAGGCCAAAGGCCAGCTAACTGCGTTTAGATTTGGCGTATTCTAATGTTGCCACTTAACAACATTTTTGCCTATGAATGTAATTAGAATTATATCAAGTAAACATAAACTATCTTTTTAAATAAACTATTATTTTTAATTACAATGAAAGTTTAAGCTTTTCAATTTACTAAATATATAAGTGACATTCTCAATTCTAATTTAAGACTATTTTTATTATAACAAATATTGTCTTCAAATCTACTAACTCAAAAACTCCACATTATAGAATAATAAAATGTTATCTTTATCATTCCTCTGTATTGAAAATATGTGGAAATAATATCATCTTACAAATGATATGTATTTTCTGTAACCAAACATTTTACTTTTAACATTAAAATAGAAAGAAAATTTAATACATTGATGAACACAAATAACATGAATGAAATAATTATTATTGTCATAAAAAACGTTTTATGAAGCTCCAAATTTTTTTTTTCAGGTTGGCTACACTGACTCATCTTTCTCACCAATTTATAGATCAAAAATATCTTTACATTAGCAAAATAGCAATACCACACCAATACCTTAGTGTTGTGAAAACAACATTTTATTACTCATCTCGTATTTCTGCATAACAAGTTCTAGATTTGATTTTAATACACATAATAAAAATGAGGCCAGTCATTGTATGTAAGTCATTGTATTGTGTATTGTTGCAGGGTCACAAATGTGTGACTGTAAACGTGACTGGTTGTGAATTCGATTCCCACTGAAGGAAATGAAATATTTATGTATATGTATATTCTTATTTCTTTGCTCGTCTCAAGGTAGGCGACCCTGCTGTGTCCGGGATACATCGTGAAGCTGATAAAAATTTTAAAAAGTTCGCCATCTTTAACAACCTTTGCTATGATGCCATTTTTTATTTATTAGGTAATTAGAAATTAGAAATATACCAAACTTGATCTTTCAGACTTATTTTTTTTTAATTAAGACATTTTCTCATGTCATAGACCTAGTTAGTAGAGTAATTCTGCGATAAGAGGTAACCAGTGCGGCCATCAGTTTAAAACAGAATTTGTTCTGTAAGTTGTTATTTTATGCTATGAAACACGTCACCTAAATTTACCTTATTAAATAACGTGACGGTTAAACGTCTAATTAACGTATATTTTTCTGAAATTCCTGATAAAGTCTAAAAAAGTATCTACCCTGGCCTGTCCCTCCGTCGGTTTCAGTTTAATTTGCAAATGATACACACCTTTTTTGTATACTTAAATAAATTAAAGTTTGTTAAATACAAAAAAAATAATAAAATTAAATCAACTTCACGCTGTAGGGTAGGCAGAGGGAACCTAGTGTTAAGACACTCCGTTCCCCACTTTCTGCCGAATTCTTTAGGCACTGCGTGTTGAGTGGCAGAAAGCCGTAATTAACCTTGACACCAGAGCGAAGAAATGGAAATATAAATTTAAGTAAATATTTCATCTCCTCGAGTGGGGATCGAACCCAGAACCAGTCGGTTTTACAATCACACCTCGTGCCGCTATGCCACAACTGGCCTCTTAAATACAAATTACAATAAATATATTTAAGTATTGTTAAGGAAAAATAGAACAATATTTATTTATTTGCAATATTTTTTAAACTTTACTTTTGTCCCACTTATTTCATATATCTACCCTGGCAAATTTCATTACGCTATTACAAACACAAATATAAAACTATATATTCCAAATAGCGCTCAAGGTCATCTATCGACGTAAAGTTAGCAATGCAAATCACGTGAGCCGTTAAGAGCGCCGGTATTTGTTAGATATTGCAACGCATTGGTACAAAGTAGTGGCTTCGTAAGGTCATTGTGTCTCTCCCCTGGTAAGTCATAAAAGTTATATTATTCATTTAATTTATTTGTATTTACTGGTCTGGTTTATTTGTATGTACTGGTTTTCATAAGTCAGTTAAAACAATAAAATTTATCATGAAAACGTCTTTCCCCTGCCATATTTCCCCTGGCAACTGTCTTGCCAGGGGAGAGACTTATTGAGCAGAGGAGATAATATTACTGCAAGCACACTTAGATATAACATATTTTTTAAATAATATTGGTAAATTCTTAAAACTGAAAAATAAAGGAGTTTTCAGTTCACATTGTTATTATATTATTGTCTAATATTATTACAGATCATGGCGCCACGGTAAAAGTTAACACGTGAAAAAAAAAATTGTAGAAGAATCGCGAAGCCGAGAGCCTACGATATGAAAGACAATATGAAAGAATTAAAAGTGATTCTGAAAAATATTCATTGCAAAAGCAAAACAAAGGGCATAATATTTAATAAAGAAGGAGAAAGGAATAATAAAGACTATCGACGAAATTACTCCTATAGAGCAACGGAAGGCACGAAAGATACGGAAAAAGAAAGAACGCCATCGATGTCAGATATTGATGATCAAATTTTTAATTTTCATACAGTTATAGCTGCCAAACTTAAATGAAACCGAGCCAGAAGACAATGATATTTAATTAATAAGAACAAGTTGAGACTATAAATAAACTTAAATCTAAATTACCATGTTATTAAAAGGTTACAAAGATTACGAAAGCCTAAAAAAACTGATACTTAACAGCAATTTCTCCAAGTGCCAAAGAAACAGCGAAGAAAAAATGTATGATTGCAGAAGTGCTCGATCAACAATTAAAAGAAAGTTTTTCTTCTCTTCCAAATAATAGAGAAAAAATAATTATAAGCAGGAAACTGTGAGAAAATAAAGCATACTAAAGAAAAAAAATATTTAACAAAAATTGGGCAAGTATGATTACTGGAAAATAAAAGGAAAGTCAAAACAAGTTATGAAATAATGGACTTAAAACTTCTTATCATAGACTTACTCAGTAATAGTTAGTATTTTAATATTCGGACACTACCCGATTTCAATTTTATTCGTCATAAGTTGATTTTCTTTAAACAAAAGAAATTTAAAATGTAATCAACAATTATTATAACACAATTTATGTATTGTAAATAATAACGTAAATTTAATTTACTTAACTTTTTAAGTTAAGTAAATAAAATCCGCCTTCGAATGTTATAGCTTAAAAAAATATCAATATTATTTTTTTTATTTTATGATTTTAATATGGTGTGGGGTAGGTAACCATTCTGTTTTTGTCACGTCTTTTAAACGCTGTGCATGTTACTGGTATTTTTTTTTTATATTCGGCCTAAACAAAATTACAATTATTTCTGTACTTCATATTTTTAACATTTCTTTGGAAGATATCGGTATTTTTATTTTGAATCGCCGCTCCAATTCATTACACACATTTTCAAGATTCTCGGGATTTTAAGCAATTGTACAACAAATATACCCGCTCAATACCGGCCTTATCTTACGGATTGTTATTTTGGTAAAACTAAAACTATAGGTGAAGGTGGTATTGTGGACTACAAAAAAACTTTGGTAAAACTAAAACTATAGGTGAAGGTGGTATTGTGGACTACCCAGTGAAACAGCGTAAAATCACTTCGACAATATCGAAGCTGTTGCTTCTATTTCGAAGGAAATACACAGGAAAAGAAAGTCTTAGTTTGGTAACATTTATATTTATACAAATTTTTATTTTGCTTATTGCTATTCATAATAATAATACCTTAGCCTCTATCATTGTATAACAAAATGATATCTATATAATACATACTAACAAATATTATATAGACCAAAAGTCTGAAATAAAGAGATTATTCTTATTATTAATTTTCTTTTAGTTTTTTTCTTTTGGATAGACATTGACCTAAATACTCTGATTAACTATAAAAATCTTCATATAGTCTTGTTGGAATCAATTGTTACGCACTTATCAAAACAGATATTCACAATAATAAATAAGATAAATACTTATTTTATTTTTATAGATTAATTTATTTTTATATAAAAAAATATGTTAAAAAGTGTCTTTACAAAATAAATTGAAAAATATCAAATTCTATTTTTTTTAAAAGGAATAATCATTAAAAAAATATATATATTATGTTTTTATCGCAGGCGTATCTACTGACAAGTAATCCCATCGGCGGTATTCATTAGAATCCAAGGTATGTAATCACTAACTTTCGTGTATACACCTAAAAATTAGAATAAAATTTATTTAATTTCTAATTATAATTAATATTATTTCTTAATGAAAAGTTGAAAATTTAAAAATACACTAACCCGGATATTTTGGATCTGCACAACCTATACCCCATGAAACGACACCTAAAAATATACATATTCATACAAACAATTGATATTTATAAGTGCTATTAATAAGATTTTTATAAAAAAAATCGTTTTTGAAATTGTTTAAACGTTTAAAGCATGCCTTTCAGCCACTCAAACTACAGTATCTTCTACAGTATCTCATTATAATCTTACCTGCTTGTACATATTTTCCTGTATTTTCAAATACGACTAACGGGCCTCCGCTGTCGCCCTAAATAAAAATATTGTAGCTATAGTATATTGTAGTATAATAATGTTTGTAATTTCTTTTAGAAACATAAATGATATGTGGGGATCGAAGTGTTATAACACGAGGTTCCCTCTACCTACCCTGCTGTATGCGGGATACAGCGTAAAGCTGATTTATTTTTAAATTATTTCAAGTAGAACACACTATTCTTACGTGCGCATGACGTTATGACTGTTGAGATATCTTTAATACATAAAACTCATCAGAGCATCAATAAACTATATAACAAATATCTACTTTAATTTTCACTCTTCGTACCAAATAATAATAAACACAAAAACTTTAAGCAACTAAAAATTGCTTAACAATAATAATATATTTATCTGTATTCACAGCTATTTTTTTTCTTCACATGGAATACATTCCACACACAACAGAAATACATTCCATCCATTTCCATTCGTGGAATACATTCCACACACAACAGGTAACAGGGCGGAACTAAACGCCGCGCTTCGCCTGGACACCAAGGCGGAGAACTGAAAATTCATTTTCTCGTGTGGGAATCAAATCCACTACCTGTCACAATTACACGTAGGTGCCCCTGCATCATGCACTATTTTTTTTAACGTAATTTTGTATGCTAGGACTAACAACTAACTAACATATAACTAAACAAACAAATTTAATTCACGTATAAACATATGCTACTTACCTGGCAACCATCCTTTCCCTTACTGAAAGCGCACATCATCATCGGCTTCAAATGAGCTGACAACTTCGAATTCATACATTCAGTGTCGCTAAGTATGTTAAGGAGTGCTTTCATGAGATACTTCGAAGATGGCTTATCAACGCCAACGCGACCCCATCCTACTATAGTTCCGACTCTACCGCCAAAATTTTCTCCTGTATTACGCTGATAATTTCAGTTTATTGGAGAAATTGGTATAAAAATATTAAACAATTTCAAAATTTTATCAAATTTGACTGGTGATGTATTGCGTGGAGAATGTATTGCAGTGGAGAAGCTTCTGACTGTATAAACGTTGAGTATAGATTATACACCCTCATGGTAAAAAATAAAATTTCAATTATTTTCATTTTCCTGGCCCAATAAGATAGTACGTAACATTGGATGCCTTGATTCTTCTTAAGACGAGAACAGTGTCTTTACACTAGGTCTATCACAGATATAATGATAATAGGTACTTCTATACTTGCCTGGCATTGGTAAGCAAACAGGTATAATGATGCTATTGAATTGAACAGGAGAACTCAATCTCGCAATAGCAATATCGTTTTCATCTCGGACAGCTGTTGATGAGAAGCCTTGATGGATGATAGCATTCGAAATAGTTCTTTGTTCTACATTTCGTAAATCATCTAAATTATCAAGACCAAGCAGGGCTATCATTGTTCTGAAATCATCCCTGTTAACAATAACTACTTTTAAAAAATATAAATAAATAGTATATATACATATATGTCAAATAGTGTTATTTCATTTATATATAACCTGTAACATTTAAACAATAAAATAAAAAAGTCATTATTATCCAAAAATAATAATTGGGAGGACAAACATTAAAAACATGAGATCAAATGCGCTCCGCATTGATGAAAGTACCTAATGTAGAAAAACTGTCATTGGATTTTCTTTTAATTCCTTATGCATCTTCTGTGATATATACTTACACTTGCATAATATAAAATAACTTTGTAAGGTTGTTGTCATTTAAGAGATATCAAAGATATAAAGATGATTAGAGATTTTTATATTTATATATGTTGAATTTATAAATCTAAAAATCTCTAATCTCGCTACATTTAAAACATATCTCAAGGCTATAGAGATCATAGTAAAGTTCTACATATTGTTCTAGACTTAAACGTATTACGTTTAACGTTCCGCACTTAAATGTGTCTAATTTATACAGATTACGCATATTTTTTTATTAAATTAGTTTATAAAAATAAAAATAAAAGAACCATACCATCTAAAACAATGACCAGCGCTGAGTAAATGTCTATCTGTTATGAGGGCAGAACCACAGTGAACACGATTGTCCTTTAAAATAGCTACTGTCCATGGAAACGAATGGGGCTCTACTCTTCGACCACCGACTATCCTCATTGATATTATATCATCAGATGGCCTGCCACATTCTAATAAATTATAACATATAGATTGAGTGTGATGCAGTCAAATTGTGATGGTTTGATAAAAAAGTTCTAATTCCCGAATCTGGTCTTTTAATTTAAATATTAATTTCTTAAAAAAAACTAAACAAAACTATTTAAGAAAATAGTTTTCCAAAGTAACTGTGATGACTCTAACATGCAGTAGTGGCCTAAGATCGCATTGCATCCTGCCTCGATTACCTTTGATTAAATTTATGGGCTTGCAGCAGACTGAGAGCTGGCAACCATTGTTTTCCAATTCCTTGTGATTTTCTTTTAAATGATGTGAGATTCATATAAAATACATATGAGTGCAGTTTTCCCTAAAAGTGTCATCATAAATTTCTCTAAATTTCTCCCTAGAGTAATCTATTCTATTTTCATGTATTATTCTAATAAATTTCATTAAAAAAACAGATGCCTGCAGATTTAAGCACTGCGATCTCGACCTATAAGTAATTGTAAGCTAGCATGTAATAATTTTTAATTTGGTCCCACATTTAACGTAAGTATTGTAAATTTGAAATTTTCAGTTAATTACTATGAAGAAGAAGAAAGAAAGAAGAGAAAGCAAATATTTTCTTTCAGCGTATAATTTACACAACTTCAATTAAATCCCTTAAATAATACTTACGGCAATATGATGCCCAAATAGTCTCAATCTATAAAAAAATTGCATCATTTCAGCATATAGCAATGTAAAACAAAATACGTTCACAATAGAAAATTTTACAGACCTGAGCTAAAACAGTGAATAAAATAAATATTTTCCACATATTAGAAAAAAATCACATTAAATTTATATACTATTCTTGTGAACACTTGGCAATGCACTGTTTCTGTGTCCAAGTACCGATACTTACCTTATTTATGGCTTACGCTTTAAACCATACAAATTGTTCACGCCTATGTCCTCGCAACGAAACAACATACGTTTGTATAACATTTATCAGAGATAAAAACTAAGAAATTCGATTTCATTATAAGCGTGATGTTTTTGGTAAATCATAAGACACGTTGTGTAAAACTAGAAAAGATAGGTAAGTACATCTTTAGGAACATAAGTTGTACCTCAGATGTAGAAGATTTCAATAAAACAACGTGGATAATCAATTTACTTCATGAATAATAGTGAATTTTTAGTAGTATATGCTCGGTATAGCTATTTATTTCATGTTAAATAAATGTTACAATAAAATTTTTATAATCCAAAAACTATATCGTTGTTATACTTGAGAAATTCGAGTTTGAGATATTAGTTTAAAAATATTTTGAAATTTAAATCTATTTTTAGCGTTTAATACACCTACTAATATTTTCATTACATTATAAACCTATTTATATGCTTGTAAAAGAAATATTTATTTCAAATAATATATTAAGGTTTAGATACAAGATAATCCATCTTTGATTTGCTGTCTTATCCAAGGTACGTATTTAGATACGGTTGTATAGACTCCTGAAATGAAATTGACAAAGAAATTATTATTACTATAGAAATATTCCATAATAATATATAAGTATCGCTCGTACCCGGGTAATCTGGCATAGCACAATCGATCCCCCACGAAACAATACCTATAAAACATGTTACATTCTTAGATTTTGTTATTATAAATATCACAAAATATGAAATAAATTCTTGTTTAAAAATTATAAGGAACTTACCAACTTGGTACCACTTTTTATGGTGACTCCTAGAGTGGGTTGAAAATATTGGCCCCCCGCTGTCACCCTATGATTGATTTAAATAATAATATAATTGTTATGTACCTAAAGACCTAAACTTAACGCTTTATCTCTTTCGGGGTGGTTAGAGAGAACGGAGTGCCAAACGCTACGGTCTCTACATACCTCTTTCGCCTCATCCAATATCATCAACCTCTTCATACATACACTCCGGGGGGTCCTCATGATTTTTACGTGACGTGTTTCCATCATAAATCTTTTTTACCATTCTTGCATCCCTCATTCGTTCAACGTGCTCAAACCAGCTGAGCACGTTTTTCTTCATACCCATCGTGACATCCTCGCATCGAGGCTACAATCACCTAAGCTGACTCCGCATACCGCTTCTCCACGAGATCGCATCTCCACGATATTTATATTTCCTTCATTACTCTTATATAATACCCGCATTTCATTGCCGTATAACAGTGTCGATACCAACAGTATACGTTGTGTACGGCCAAACGCGTAGCTGTGCTGATGTTTCGCCGTCTCATCAATGCAGCTAAGGCTCCGTTAACCCTGTTACCGGCAGCAATACGCCTTTCCACATCCATCGTATCGTCCATCTCTACTGAACATAATTCCCAAATATACCACTTCATTCTTCATCTCTTTCAGAAACCAGAACCTTTGTCTTATGTACCTAAATAGGTACATTAACGCCCAATATTAATAACCTATCTCCAACGTCAATCTTAAATTGTTTCATACAACTATCCAATCTAGAGATTGGATAGATGTATGAAACAATCTAAGATTGACGTTGGAGATAGGTTATTAATATTGGGCGTAAATCAAATAAATAAATCTAATGTATTGTGTAAATCAGCTTCACGCTGTATTCCGCACACTACGTTCCCTCTGCTTACCCTGCTGTGTCACGCTGTATACACAGCAGGGTAAGCAGAGGGAACGTAGTGTTAAAACCCTCCGTTTCCCACTTTCCGCCGAATTCTGCATTGTGTGTTGACAGAACTCAACCCCGCTTTGCCTTGAACACCAGAGAGCAGAAATGGAAATGTGAATTTAAATAGATATTTTATTTCCTTGATTGTGGATCGAACCTACAACCAGTCACGCTCACAGTCATATTTGTGTCCCTGCGCCACGACTGGCCTCCTTGCACTACGACTGACCTCGTGTAAAAGTTACCTGGCAAGCATCCTTTCCTAAGCTATATGCACACATCATGGTATCTGGTACTAGGTTATCCTTATATATAGACGATCTCCCACATACATCACTTGGAACAATTTTTACTTTTGTTTCCAATAAGTATCGAGAAGAAGTAAGCGCGCCTTGTCTCGTCTTTCCCCAGCCTGCTACTGTTAGTGGTATATTTCGAAAATCCATATCTATAAAAAAGAACGCTTTATTTGAAACCCAACTTATATTTGGTTTAAGATATTTCGTTAAAGAATTTCAATTTACCTTCACTTGGCAAGCAAATAGGTCGAACTTTATAAGAAAATACAATTTTTTTTTCTAAAGTCAACACAGCGATGTCATTGATGTCTCTGACGGCATTCGATGTGAATTTTGGATGTTTTACTCCGTTGGATAGGTAAAAAATACTTTGTTTAGGATCAAGACGATCGTGCATCCCGATGTAAACTGATAGATCTTTATAATGAACTCTGAAGTAATAATAACAAAAATAAATATTAATAACTTCATTTTGGTTCCATTGGCATACCTGTATAGTATACTAGAATAAGCTCACTAACTTAGGCGAAAATATTGATAATATAAGTGTTTTCCCATTTTAATTTTAAATAGTACAGCGTTAAGTTTCGCTACTTAAAGTCTTTAATTTGAAAAGGCGGCAAAAAATAGAGGAACTTTTCATTTGAAAAGAGCTACTGTTGAGTTTTTTGCCGGTTCTTCTCAGCAGATTTTTTTTATATGTTCATTTGACAATTATTTGAATAAAGAATATTTTGAATTTTAATTTGGATTCTCTACCCTCCCCACAATATATGGATGTATAATTATTTGAAGGTATTCCAATCTTGTTAATTAGTAACTTGCTGTACAAACAACACCTATACCTACCTAAAAAAATATTTTGCAGCGAAAAAAAAATGTTGTCGTATTTTTTGTTATTATACCTACTTATGTACCCATGTATAAAAAAAACCTATATAAATAAAAACTGAAAGCAAAGACGAACCCAAAAGTGATACAATGTCCAGCAGTTAGTATGTGTTTGTCGGTGATAATGGCTCCGCCGCAGTGTAGCTTGGACCCGACCATCAGCGCCACTAACCACGGGTACTGGTGTGGTTGAACTGTACTACCACCGACTATACGGCGATTTTTTCCGGCGATTCCACATTCTTATTTAAAAAAAACAAATATTCACAAACTGCACATTCATACGCCTATTTTATTATGTACTAGCGGCCTGCCCGCGGCTTTGCCCGCTTGAATTAGATGATTACTCATTTGAGAAATAGAGATATTACAAACGGCCTTAATTATTAATTTATTTATTTGGATAAGTATTCACTATATTCTTTGTAAAATAACTTATATTAGCTCCTGTACAGTTTTTAAATTAGTCACATATTTTAAGTAAATATATAATTGGTATACAGAATATACATAGAAAGCACGTTTTTAGGCATTTTTATATAATCTATGAAATAATCAATATTTTCGGTCAAGTTCAAGTCGTACTCATGACCCGAGAGTTTCGTACCAGTTTCAAGAATGTAGATACACCAAAAGAATAACTTATTAAAGTTGTCCTTTTTTATCAAATTAAGTACAGATTAAAATTTGTACCTAATAGTTTTTTTCTGTGACACAAATACAAAAAGTTGTCAATCTTTGAAAAATAATTTTGGAATTTTCCTTTATACGTGCCGTACCGTAGTTTTAACTTCTTAACAAATTTCGTAATTGTGTATCAACGGGAATTGTATAGTTTTGATAGAAAATGCGACAAATAACGATGCATAAACCCTCATAGTTTATCGTCATTTGATTGCGATGATTTAGAAGATAGATTTTTTTGTGCTCTAAGGGAATATAGACTTGAACATTGAGGTATCTAACCTTTAAGCGATCTTGTACAAAATACTCTTGACAGACAGACAAACGACAAAGTTATCTTAAAAGGATTTTGAGGTGTTTTTGTACTCTAAAATACCCTTGGCACATACATACATGCAACATACAGGTAAGTTATGAAATAATACTGCGGGATATTTTTACAGTGTCAGAGCATTTTTTTCTTGAGATATTTATTTTTTATACGTTTTTTAAAATAATATTAATAACAAACGAACGAACGGACTGAAGAACCTATTCAAAACATTTCTTTGAATATTAAATCATTTTTTATCACTGTGTTAAATAATTACGAATTAAGCTAGACTGTAACGAAGGTAATTTTCACCAACAATTCAATTTAGTTTACTTTGTAGTTAGTACTTTGAATAATTGAACTTAAAAAATACGTAAATTATCAACAGTCAAACAAATAAGACGTTTCTAAAGTAATTCTTTTGCCCAGAATCTTACCAGCGCGATTCAGAAAACGACGTTTTATGCACAGCGCCATCTATTGGAATTACAATTGAACTGTAAACATTCGAACATTAGAAAAATACTACTATGTTTATGTTAAATTTATTATAAGTATAGATTACACTAACACAACGTAATTAACGTTTAACAAATAATAACTTAATTATATGTTTTATGCGTTATCAACATTCATTACCATATGTAGTAAATAGATATCGTTGCGTATGTTTCTATTTTTTTTCAAATATAAATATCTTAAAAACTTTAAGTACATTATTTTTTGATAGAGTGTAGCGGTAACCTTTCCAAACTATAAAAATATAAAGTCTCTAAATACGATCACTATATACAGTGTAAACTGCATGAAACGTCGATCGATTAAACAACAAATTTCTTTAACGAAATTATCACCTTTGCTTAGTTTAGCAGCTTATACTTTTTCCATACATTGATATCTATGTAATGCTACCCAATCTAAATATCGATAATTACACTACATCATTGTTAACTAATATGTTAAAAATTATTTCATTTCTTAATTTGTAAAAACTGCAGATGTTATATTAAACGTTTTGCTTGTGATATTGTTGCTTTATTACCTGGCCCGCAAGTACCACAACGGCTGGCAAATTTCTAAGAAATTAGTTGTTTTGTCCATATAATAAAAATGTAATTNGATAGCGTTACTTGTATCGATTTTTTAATATCTCAAATATTAACTTCTTGAAAACTTAAATACTTATATCTTTTGATAGAGTGAAGCGATTACAATGAAATAAACACTAAAAGCTACTTTGATTTATTTGTAATTTTTATGTATAAAAGTTGCTTAAATTTATTGTGTACTTTTTACGTGATACGTGTTCACATAAACAGACAAACAGATAAACAGACAAACAGACAAAAATTCCAAAAATGTTGGAAATGGATTCTGTTAATTATCCTTTAACACCCTGGCAATTTTTTTTTAATATTTTCAATGTACAGAAACGACTTTTCTACAGATTTATTATAAGTATAGAATATAGATATGATGTATTTTTTTGACTACTATATTATATATATATAATATAAAAAAAAATCAGCTTCACGCTGTATCCCGCATACAGCAGTTCCCCACTTTCTGCCGAATTCTGGAAGCATTGCGTGTTGAGTGGCAGAACTCAACGCCACGCTTAGCCTCGACACCAGAGCGAAGAAATGGAAATATAAATTTAAGTAAATATTTCATCTTCTCGAGTGGGGATCGAACCCACAACCAGTCGATTTTACAGTCACACTTCGTGCCGTTGCGCCACGACTGGCCTATATATAGTAGTCAAAAAAAAAAACAAATCAACGTCCGTACACCGCAGAGTAGGCAGAGGCTAGGATTCCTTAAATAAGTATCCATAAGTTTTTTTAAAGCAAATTATATAAAAATATTAAATATTCTTATTCTATAAAAATATAAAATATTATATAGTGAAACATTTGTGTATAATCTTACCGCAAGTATTATTAAGTTTATTAGCTTGAACCTTTAAAACAAAAAAAAGCAGAATATCATTTGCGATGGCGACGTACCTATAATCCTATATTATTACTTAAAATCGCATAAAACTTACAAAATTTGCCATCAAACAGACTAAAATGTATATTCGTTTCATTTTATAGTTGTACATAATATCACGTTTTGGCTTAAGAGAAAAAACATGGTGATCAACATCGTCAGAATGATTTTGATAGCAATAAACAGTCTTGAATTTTTAATTAAATTTCAATGGATATCAAATATCGGCGCACTCGTGCATTTGTGTAAAACGAATTCACTTTGCGATAAATTTTACATGTTTTGCTTGATGAGAACATTTTAATTAATTTTTAGTTTCAAAACTTTTCTTTGTAATAATAAGTGTTTAAATGAACTTCTCGAAACATATTCATTTTATTAGATTTATGTATTTACATGTTAACAAATATATAATATAAAAAAAACTGAAATCCAACGATCAATTAGCATACAACAACGGGTTCATGTCCATATTGCTTAATGTATCTTGTAAAAACAATGCGATGAAGACACCAAACATATACAAAAGGAGCCGAATAGGGGAAAAAAAATAGTTACTCGACAGTAGTGGACAAAAGTGTCTAACAATGTCTCCTAATTCAGTGATAGAAACTCAAAATGTCAAGAGTGATAGAAATGGATCTTTAACAATTGATGAAAAAAATATTATAATCACAAAACACATCGGTACAGATTATTCTTATCGACATGAAATAGTTTGGAAAAATGCAATTGGATTTTTAATTTTACACATATTGGCTGTTTGGGGACTGTTCATATTCTTCACTGGAGGCATTAATTTAAAAACATATTTATTGAGTAAGTGTCAATGTCATGAAAATATTTACGTTAGTTACTTCGGTGCTAAAGCTGAAAGTTCTTTATTTTTTTTCTTTATTTAAAAATAAATAATTCAAATAAATGACCTTCCCCTGTATAGCATATACAGTAGGTGGACGGAGTCTAATTTTAAGACACTTCGATCCCCGCTTTCCACCGACACATTGCGTGGTGCTAGACCGAAGAAATGAAAATATTCATAAACAATAATTCATTCCCCCGACGGGGGATCGAATCCACAGCCGTCGCGTTATAGTCAGGTCCTTATGCCTTTGCGCCACGAGGGCCTCACGGCCTTTTTAGGTAAGGTATAATTTTATATGTTTTCGTATGCTTGTGATAAAAAAAATATATAGAAACTTCAACGAATAAAAATTCGTTAAATTGTGCATTACCTTACTTTTTAAGTATGTAAATTTACATATTATAACCGAAATATTTTGACGTATAAATCCCAACGTGTACAATTTATTTAATACTAGCGGCCCGCCTGCGGCTTCTCCCGCTTTAACTACATGATTATTGATTTAATAAACAGAATTGATTGACAATTATAATGACTTCTAATAGGTTTTTTTATTACTTTAATCTGTAATATTCTAATATGATTTTTTTACTACATTATCGTAATTTCTATAAGAATTTGATTGTTTTGAATTAAAAAATACGACCAATGTCGATATTTGATATTTATAAAATATATATAAAGCTAATTATTTATTACACGTATATATTTTTGTAACATTATGTTCTTTTTACCTATGTAATGTACGTCTCATTATAATTCTAAAACTCTGTTAAATGTGCTGATATCAGTGAATAATTTAATTTACTCTTTCAGAAACAGCCTTAAATGTTAAATTATTGATTTGGGTAATGATTCATAATATTCTTTGTAAAATAACTATAATAATTGCATATTAACTCCTGTACAGTTTTTAAATTAGTTACATATATTGTTAGTTAAATGTACAATTGATAAATATGTAGTTATTACAGTGTACACGTAGAAAGGATGTTTTTAGGCATTTTTATATATTTATTTCAAACGAACGATCGAACCAAAAAATCTTTGTATTTACTTGATATTTCTTTCAAGATCAAATCGTTCTTTTTCTCTGTGTTGAATGAATTACGACTTAAACTTAACTGTTATGATTTACGTAGGTAATCTCCACTAACAAATCAATTTTGTTTACTTTATTGTGTGAAGTATTGAATAATAGTGCTTCAAAAATATATATTTTTATCAACAGTCATATAACCAAGCCATTTCGAATGGCATTCTTTGGCCAAGAATCTTACCAGCGCCATTGCTATATAACATTCGCAGGCAAACTAATGCCTTGAGTTCATTCAAATGACGATAACTTTATTTTTAATGAACCGATTTTGATGAAACAAACTTTAGTTGTTGAGTTAAAACAAATCAATTGGTGATACTTTTAAGTAAATTGGTTCAATATTTTCAGAGAAAAATGTGGTCACATTTTTCTCGACATATCGACAGACAGACAGACAGATAGACAGGCTTTCTATTATTCTTTGTAAGTGTCCCTCTATCCATTTCAGTCAAAATTACTAAATGCACAGACAAAATATTTTTACTGTCTTATTATATAGAGAGATTGTAACAAAAATAGTCACCAGTATCGATTAACATTTTATTATTTATAAATTCAGCATGACGCAGCTTTCATGTGATGTTATTAATATATACAATCAATTCTAAATTCAAAAGTAATATGTTTTTTACCTTTTTAACTTCTTACAGCGGTATTTCTGATGGCATGTAGTTCAGAAGGTGTCACGATTGGAGCCCACAGACTGTTTGCTCATAGATCCTTTAAAGCGACTCTATTATTAAAAGTTGTTATTCTATTTTTCTTCACAATGGCTGGACAGGTATATTTATTGCAACTTTTTGATATTATCAATAGATTTTTTTTAATTTTTTGACTATATATATTCATTTTGTTATAAATCCATTAAATAAATACATACCTATATAAATACTTATGTATTATAAAAAAAAACAATTACTATATTCATAGTAAGGTAAAAAAATGTTTCTACTAAAATAATACTAATAAAAAAATTATTGACAAGACATGCTTAGATAATTTATTATGTTATTTATTATATATAAATAATTTATATATATGTGTATATGATATGTTTTAAAATTTTAAACACAACAAAATAAGTATTTTTTTTAATTAAAATATATTAACCATAAGTAGAACCACGTGATCTCTATAATGATGATGATGAATGGATGTACATATATGGACTTGCACTGCAAATCTTAATTTTTCCATAGAATTTCAAAAACATTGACCTCTATTCATGCGTGTCTTCAATTAATAAGACTGTTTACTAATTATTTTAATATTTCATAGAACTCTGTCTATATTTGGTGTCGTGATCATCGCCTTCATCATCGCTACTCCGATACAGACGCAGATCCTCACAACTCCAAAAGAGGATTTTTCTTCAGCCACGTCGGATGGTTGATGTGTAAAAAACATCCATATGTGAAGAGTTTGGGAAAACGTATTGACATGAGTGACTTAGAAGCTGATTGGATGGTCATGTTCCAAAAAAAGTAAGAATTAAATAAAAAAATTATGACTTTTTTTAGAAAACAGTTCTCTTTTACGCTATATTCTAACGAGACATTGCGTGTTGAGCAGAGTGAAGAAATGGAAATATTAAATATTTCATTTCCTTGAGTTAATGTCGAACCTACAACCTGTTGCGTTTACAGTTGCACCCTTGTGCCCCTGTGCCACAAGTGGCCTCAATTAAATTTCAAGATTTCTAAATTTGTTTTATAATAAATCGTTTTTTATACAGTTAAACGTAATACGCATAGAAAGCTGTTTGTCATGTGTAGAAAGTACTAAAAGAGAATTTCCCAAAATTACTTTATGAATAAAAAAAGAGGCCTTTGAATCAAATTTAACGAAAATAGAAGTTGCAAATCCTTAAAAAAATCAAATTTTCTCTTCCAATCTCCCAATCCAAATTGGGAACATATTACGATTTTATTAGAACCAAGTTGCAATCGACAAGTTGTTAAAAATCTTTTAAATACTAATCTGAACAGTGTTAAGTTCTTTCTTTTTTTTTTACAATAAATATATTATTTCAGATATTATTACTATTTATATATAATATCAGCTATAATCATCCCTGTGTTTATACCATATTACTGTTTTGGAGAATCATTTAAGAACTCGTTGCTCGTATGCTACTTCGCACGTTATTTAGCACAACTAAACGGGACCTGGCTCGTGAACAGTGCAGCCCACCTGTACGGAACTAGGCCTTATGACAAGTAAGAAACACGCTACATTTTTTTTAACATTTATATTTTATTTTGAATAATTTATATTAGATGGCCTTTAATTTTTATTATGGTATGTATAGAATATAAGGACGGTCGTGGCTCAGGGGCACAAAGTGTGACTGTAAAATCGACTGGTTGTGGGTTCGATCCCTACTCGAGGAAATGAAATATTAGTTATATTTATATTTTCATTTTTTCGCTCAGGTGTCGATGCAAAGTGCGGCGTTGAGTTCTGCCACTCAATGTGCAATGCCTTCTGAACTCGGCGGGAAGTGGGCAATTGTGTGTATACTAGATTCCCTCTGTCTACCCTGCTATGTGCGGGATACAGTGTGAAATTGATTTAGAATACGATTATATTTTAAGAAAGAGTATTTAATATTATTTTTAATAAAATGTTGTATTTGTTAACATATTATTAACTTTGCATAATGTAACAACAAATATAATTTGCTCGACACCAGAGCGAAGAAATGAAAATATAAATGTCAATAGAGTGATTCAATATTTATTGCAATATCCTTTGTAATTAATCTAAATTATCATCAATTCTTTACTGTTTTTACGACCTTATTTCGATTAAATTATTATCGAGTATAAACGTAACCATAATTATGATATTGATGTTGAGATGATTTTTAAAATTTTCTATTTCTTTATTGCCAATTTCGTCAATAATTATTTTAATATTATATATAAATATTATATATTATTTATAGGAAATTACAGCCCGTGGAGTCATGGTTTGTGTCATTTATAAGTTTGGGTGAGGGATGGCACAATTACCACCACGCCTTCCCATGGGACTACAAAGCTGCGGAATGGTCTATGCATTTCAATTCATCAGCAACTTTTATTAGATGGTTTGAAAAGCTTGGTTTAGCATATGATTTGAAGTCGGCCTCCTCTAAAATGGTATATGTCTATAAAATTGATTTATTATCTCAATATTGTAAGGAAAGTTTGTTAATTACATATTAAATTATTATTTTCATAGGTGGAAAATCGCGTTTTAAAATCTGGAGATGGAACCCACTACGCCCTTGGTAATGATCAGAGCAGAAAAGCTGTCACTGCTTTTGGCATATTACATCCACTGAATCCGACATATAACGTTGTGTACGACGCACCTGAAGCTATTTTAGAAGACAAGGGCTTACCTCTAAACCACGAAAACGATGTGATCAACGTGAACGTATTGAAAAGACGATCTGCCACAGGATAGTTATTTTTTATTGTATAATTAATTTAAAATTATTATCTTATAAGCTTTTGTACATTTTTAACTTAATAACTAACAATTAATAGAAATAAATAAAAACATTTTTATATGTGATATATTTTTCATTTATTAAATTCTATATTTTACATAGTTAAAAATTTTCAAAGTTAATGAACTGAAACAGAATAAATATTTGATGGTAATAATATTTGCTTGTAAAATCTTGCATCATCTCTTCAAAAACATTGACAGTCTTGTTGAATGTTCTCATGGATCCAAATCATGTTGTCAACTATTTTAGTGAATAACGGACACACTTTGTCTTCACAAGATGCAAAAGTGACGACGCCTAGTAGTCTAAATGGTGAATTGGCTGACCATCGAGTCATTATAGGACTTCCAATATCCTCCTTAAAACAAAATATTTTTGTATTTTTAACAACGTACCATTTGAAATGTACGCGTTGTAAGAAAATTTTTGCCTAAATTAAAAAAAAACAATAAAAAGTTTTGAATCATAATCTAGATTGTGTATGAGTAGATTGTGATTTAATAATATGCTAGAGAGCTGTGACTTTAAATCCCACATCTTACAATTTTATATCACATTTTTTTGAGGTTTACATTTAGCATATAAGTCTAGTTTTTTTTGTCAGCTTCGTAAGCCCCTATCCTAACCAGTTAAGATAATCCGTTCTTTACTTGTCTATCAGAGCGGAGTAAAGAAAATAATGCACTTCCCCGAGTGATAATCGACTGTCCCATTTTGGCACTACGACCTAAAATTTGGTTTCCAATTTTAAAATTTATTGGGATACCATTTTAGATAAGTTTTGTTTGTACTCTATATTTATATTTGCCTCTCACCGCGCACAAGATGCTTCTAGCACCCACCGGTCCAAGGCAACCTTTATCAGTGAGTGAGATCTCAGAAGGATAAACGGAAGTTCTGGAACAAATTCGTGAACCTAGTGCTGGTAGCGTTATTACTTGACTCAAACAATATTCCGTTTTATTTCTCGTCCATATTGTAGTCCATACTAATTGGTCTATTTCTCCGCTATCTGTACGTTTATAATAATAACATAATTATAATATTGTATCATGTTGTTACCTTTTTTCGTTTGAAGTTGATGCATATTAGGTTAATTGATAAATTGTTAATTAATTCTGTAATCTATTTATGAAGTGTTAAATATGGAAGGAAAAATTGTGACTATAATAACCGACACGGCTATATTATTTTTATTCCTTAGCAAAGAAATATTTTTTAAAAGCTTTAAATGGGTTTTCCACTTACCATACACTGGCATACAGATGGGTGATATATATTTGCTAAACATCACATTATTTCGCAATCTTAGTAACGCCAAATCATTAAATTTCCGACTAGAAAAATATCCTGGATGAATTAAAACCGCTTCTACACTAGAGTTCAACGCATGATCACCTTTACAAAGCTCTAGTGCACCTAAGGTCACCTTTATATCCTTTGTTGATTTTCTATGAAACAAAATAAGATTAACACATACATCACTACATAGTGTTGTATGTATTCCGGTTTTGTACTCAGGGAATAAAAATACATTTATATTATATATTTTCTTAATGTTTTTTTAATCCGGGCAATGGTTTACTTTTAAATCAACTATAGTTTTAGTATTTTTTTCCCTTTTTATTGAAATATTCTATGTGGTATATACCGTTATGTGTGTTTGAAAAGGATATATTATTATGAATATACAGGGTGGAAGTGTCAGCACCACTTTAAATGAAACAACAGTTCTAACTACTCTATAAAAGCCTAATAATTTTTTTGCCCCCCAATTTTGGATAAACATCGTGAATTGAAAAAATATCCTACGTCTTAACTTTAATTTAATATTTTTTAATAATTACCCAATTAAAGGAGTTGCCGCAGTAATCACATGGCGATCAGATATTAATGTTCCTCTTATAGTGTGGTTACTAGTATAAATTGTTGCGAGCCATGACATATCATGAATTACATTACCTTGTGTTATCCCACAACCTGATAATATAGGAAAAATAGTCAAGAAATGTTTTATTTAGGGGATTACCCAGTTAAATAGAACGATAGGTACCAACAATATATATAGTAACTATGGCATATATAGAGGTCAGTCGTGGCGCAGGGGCATAAAGTGTGCCTCTAAATCGACTGGTTGTGGGTTCGATCCCCACTCGAGGAGATGAAATATTTATTTATATTTATATTTTCATTTCTTCGGAACGGAGTGTCTTAACACTAGGTTCCATCTATTCGGCAAAACGATCTGCCTGATGTGTGCGGGATACGGCGTGAAGCTAAAAAAAAAGATAATAAAACATGCCATAGGCATATTAATAAAATATAGTTTTATCACAAAATATCAATGATAAAAAATACACTTACGGCACAGACAAAGTCTTCTAAACCTCGTATAAAATGTTACCAAATTTGTAGTACTGTCACTAGCAACCTGCAACATACAAAATTAAAAAAAATTAAATAACTGTACATACATATCTTTATACGTAAAAATCAATTATACTTACAATGTGTACACCATAAAATAAAATAAATATATGAAGCACACGCATTTTACCAAGTGCGAAAAGAAAATATCCATAAAATGTGTTCAGGTAAAAGTTTTTAAACCTTCATTAAAGAGAAAAAATCATTAAAATGCGGGCTCTTTATTTAGTTAATCAATGAAGCTACAAAATGGATATTTGTTACGACATATCACTTGAATTGTTATTTTAAATATACGGGTGAAGAAAACTAATTAGAATATAATGGTAATAGATAATTTAGTTTGAACAGAAACAGCCGTGACGTGTTTGGGCCTTGATCCAGTCTAAATATTTCGTAACTCTCGTATAAACGCCTGGGTAACCTTTCCTTCCACAACCAATGCCCCAGGAAACTATTCCTGGAAAATTATTAATATAAATATGTTTAATGAAAGTATTGCCTACTACAGAGTAGTTTATTCATCAGACAATTTAAATAATATTTCATTACCAAGGACTTCATATTGTTTGTCACCTCTTTCAGCGGTCAGTGATCCTCCACTGTCTCCCTATAAATTAATAAAAGCTATATTAGNACGTATACGTATCTACATAGATACGTATAATATACATATATTCTGTATACCAATTATATATTTACTTAAAATATGTTACTAATTTAAAAACTGTACAGGAGCTAATATAAGTTATTTTACAAAGAATATCGTGAATACTTATCCAAATAACTAAATTAATAATTAAGGCTGTTCGTAATATCTCTATTTCTTAAATGAATAATCATCTAATTCAAGCGGGCGAAGCCGCGAGCGGGTCGCTAGTATTATAATATTTACCTGACAGGTATCCCTCTTTCCTTCTTCTGGATACCCAGCACAAAGCATTCCATCAGTAATCATTGACGGCTCATATTTTGTGTTCCTACACTTTTCGTTACTTAGTACAGGAAGTTCCACGTCGAGTAGTTTACAAGAATGACTCAATTGTTCCCCAACTGACCCCCACCCGGCTGCTATGGCTTTGACTCCAATGTATGAGTTATCTAAAATTTAGTTTAATTATACATCAAAATCGTATTTTAATATGCGTTGTAACTGTAAAATGAAATATTTGGTATATTTTTGTACCATCAATAACCTAATTAAATTGTTAATCCTTAAATTTGAGATATGAACTATGCTGTAAAACAATAAGAGATAATTTCTTAAAAAAAAATTGTAAAAAAAAAATTCTTTTACGAGGTTGTGAATTTTGGTATTTGCTTACCATCATCCCGCGGCAGGCAAACCGGCTTGATCGTATCCGATATATTGACCCTGTCATTTAATTTAAGTATGGCTATGTCATCTCTGAATGTTAAATAGGTAAAGTTGTGGGCGACAACGTCAACTACGTAACGGACAACTGGTTTTTGGGTCTTGTTGCATCTATCATGATCTCCCAATGTCACTTTCATCATGAACCACATTAATCTACGAAAAAAAATATTATTTTGTATTTTTTTCTTTTTGCATTAATTTTGGATTTATGTTTAGTTTTATTCTTTTTTAGAAAAAAAAATACAGTAAACATAGGGTTTGTAAGTCGTATACGTTTAGTATTTTGAAAGTGAAATAATGCACCATCATCTCACTAAAGTGACCTGAGAAGAGCCAGCGTTTTTCCATTTTTTTTTTCAATAATTTACACTTATTTATTTGTCATAATCTTTTAAATTAAACGCAAATGATCATTCTCGGACGGTTTCTGGGATACTATTGTAAAAGTGTACGTATTGTCCCATGAAAGGATTATGGAGAAACTGCATCTTTGGTACTCTTCTTAACTCTGTCTCTTCGCAGGATCTGTGGAATTAGTTTAGCTAATATACACATGGCAGCACTAACGAGGATTTCACTTTGAGATAGAAAATAAACGTACTCAGGCAGCTTGGACACGTCTCGAGAATAAATGACGAAAGAATGGCAAAAAAGATTTATAAAGCAAGAGTGAGTGGAGACAGGGCAGTGTCTCCCCAGATACTGAAGTCAGATCATGTAAAAACATGAGCTTGAGAGAACCCCCCGGGGAATATGTATGAAGAGATTATTGACATTAGAAGAGGCTAAAGAGGTATGCATAGACAGGAGCATTCGGCGTCCCATTCTGTAGCTATCACCCACCTAGGTATGAAGCTATAAAAAGAAAAGAATTACGGAGTCGATTCAATCTCGTTACAGGCACAATATTCAAGCCTAATTTACTCGTATTCACTTCATGTAAGCACGTCATTGAATTTAGTAAAATGTGTTGCTTACAAGTATTTTTTTTGGATTTCTTGAACTTATACTTACGCAAATAGCTTAAACTAACGTTTTAAAATCTAGATTAATTACTTAACTTACAATAAGACGTCAACATACCCTTTGACACAATGAGCCGCAGTCAGTATATGTCTATCATTGATAAGCACTCCGGCACAATAGAATTTTTGGAAATAAGTAAGTCTCGCCACCCATGGGAACTCGTTCACTGCTGTCTCTTCGCCACCAATGATACGGGTTGCTTCGTTACGCTCTCCACAACCTTGTAAAAATAATTTAGAAATATTCCGTCGCTATTTCACACTGTCTCACGTATATTGCAAGGTAGGCAGAGGGAACCTAGTGGTAAGACACTCCATTCTCATTAAGACACTTTCGTTCACCATTTTCTGCTGAATTCTGCAGGTATTGCATGTTGAGTAGCGAAACTCTAAGCAGCGCTCTGCTTTGTAACCAGACCAAAGAAAAGAAAATATTAAATATTTCATCTCCAGGAATCGATCCCACAATCGCGTTCACGTTCGCTTATGCCATGACTGAACTTACCTATTTTTTTGATTAATTTATACATAATATATGGTTAGACTAAATCAAAATATAAGTAGCAGCTAACAGAAAACAAAGTTAATAAATTATAATTTTTACTTTTACTTTATTTTATAAAGTAACAACAAATTCTTTAAAAACCGGACAAGCGCGAGACGGGTACTCGCACACCGAGGGTACCTTACAAAAATTATAGGATTCGAGCTTTTTCTGAAATTCAAGCTTAGCTTAGCCAGAGCCCTTTCATCTGATTCATCACTTCAACAAGCGGCTTTATTAGCAAATTTAGCGCCCCTTTAAGGCTATTATTTTTTAGGATTTAACCAAAAATGTATAGTTTTCAGATTTTTTTCCTGAACTAGTAGTAACTTTAGATGTTAGCTGCCAAATTTCATAATTCTAGGTCAACCGGAAGCACCCTATTAATTATGATTCCCTTTCATAGCGTCGAAATATGCGTTATTCGCTATATAAAATATGTCGTTTTGATGTTAAAACACGGACTGTAGATTTGAGTATATGGTTTGAATTTCAACTTGATATCTCCAAGCGTTCTTGAAATAAAGGCTCTTGACAGACCGACAGACAGACGGACGGACTACAAAGTGATTTTATAAAGGTTTCTTATTTCCTTAAAACGTACGGAACCCTAAAACAAGGGAAAACTATAATATATTTATGATATTTTGATATCTTTATAGTATAAACTATATAACTTTATTATTGTCGTAATAAAATATTTTAAAGGTCATTTTTACTTGCTTTTTTAATTCCATATATTCCGTCCGCAATATGCGTTGCGTAACTAATATTCATTACGATAGCGCAATATTTCACACAAAGACCAAAGTATTATTAAAATAAAAAAGTTACAATGAATTGTATTCAAATAAGATCATAAAAAATATATAGAAGCCAGCCGTGTTACAGAGGACAGGGGGTTCGATTCCCACTTAAGTAAATGAAATATTTAATATTCTTATTCTCTTCGCTCTGATGTCGAGGCAAAGCGCGGCGTTGTAGAATTCGGCGCAAAATAGGGAACGGGAAGTCTTAACACTAGGTTCCCTCTACCTGCCCTGCTGTATGCGAGACACAGCGTAACGCTAAAAAAACACTGAATTCAATTTATTAAAATAAAAAAAATACTTACGACAATTGCATATGTTGTTTTTTTCCATAATTGGTTCCGTTACGTCTTCGGGAGTTGAATTTATTAAACTTTCTTCTGTAGAGTTAATAACTATTGCTTCTGTATAATTAGAGCTGTTTTCTTCTGAGGATGTGGCATTTTCAGCCGTAACCTTTATTGTAAGATTCATTTAGTTTTATTTATTTATCTTAAATAATGTATAATGTATTATCATTAATTTTAAATATGGCAGCGTGTAAATTATGTAATTGCTTATTGACCTACACACAATATTCCTGGATTGTTATTCAATAGAATGCTCATATTTATTTTTTTTGCTTCACGCTGTACTTCGCATGTAGGTGGATAGGCAGAAGGAACCTAGTGTTAAAACACAAAATTAATCACTAAATTTCCCAGTTTTCGAGGCATTACGTATTAAGTGGCGAAATTCAATACCTCGCTTTGTGTTATTACCAGAACGAGATAATGAAAGTAGTCAATTACTACGAGTGGAAATTGAACACACAACTGTCACATACACAACCAGACGATGTGCCACTGCACCGTGTTCGCTCAAATTATTATTGTAATATATGTACACAATAAACAGAGGCCAGTCGTGACGCAGCGGCACGAAGTGTGACTGTAAAACCGACTGGTTGTGGGTTCGATCCCCACTCGAGGAGATGAAATATTTACTTAAATTTATATTTCCATTTCTTCGCTCTGGTGTCGAGGCTAAGCGCCGCCTTGAGTTCTGCCACTCAACACGCAATACCTCCAGAATTCGGCAAGAAAGTGAGGAACGGAGTGTCTTAACACTAGGTTCCCTCTGCCTACCCTGCTGTGTTCGGGATACAGCATGAAGCTGATTTATATTTAGAATAAACAAATTGTATAACAATATTGATAAAATACTTACAATTACCAGTGCAAATCCATAAGACACAAAAATAATATTCAAAACACATACAAAACGAGACATTTCTTTAGTTTTCATATTATTACAATAATTTATTATAACAAAAGTTATTAAAATATTTACAATATAATTCGTAAATCTGATAGTCGAGTTGTCTCTCTGACAAAATGCAAGCAAATACGAAGAGGCTGCAACAGGAATGGGTGCATTGCTCCCACGGCATCTATGCGGTTTAACCCGCTTCTATTATTAGTATGGAAACTAGCTTTTTGACCTAAGATCCTTTCAATATTTATAAATTGAATAGAAAAAAATAGGCAACTAGATTCTAATTATATGGAACATAACACAATAGGCTGTAAACGCGACGGTTGTGGATTCGATTCCCGCTCGGAAGAATGATATATTTATTATTGTCATTTTTGCGCTCAGTTAACGAGGTAAGACGCGGCCTTTCAGTTCTACCACTTCTAAAACCTTAAAAAATCACCAGAAAGTGGTGAATGCAATGTCTTAACACTTAACACTAGGTTAACTTAACACTAGGTTTTCAAGTTCCCCCTACCTAAACTGCGATGTGTGGGATACAACGTGAAGCAAAAAAATTTTTTTTCAATTATTTCTCATTGCCATATTTTTAGTCATGCTATAGCTTTATAAATATTATGGAGCTACTATCTTCATGGAAAGAGGACACTTTTTTCCTGAACATAAGGTTTTTTATAATTATTATTATTTTTGATGTCAATGATTACCTATTTACGTTTAAAATGTATAAATAAAACCAAACTAAATCGTTTTTCTTCTTTATTATCATAAGTAAAAATACATATCTAATCTAAAATTATATATATAGCGAGGTGTAATAATATATAATTATTAAACTTAAGTCTAGTAATCACAATAGCAGGCATCTTGTGTGTTATCTTTTATCCAATCAAGATATTTTGTCACTCTGGTATAAACTCCTGGATAACCAATTCTGGCACATCCATAGCCCCATGATACAATACCTAAAAATATTACAAGTATTATTATTATAAGTCAGGTAAATCAGATAAAAAATAAATAATATTTTGTATAAAATATTTCTTACATTTACGACGGGTGTAACGAGTAATTTTATGAAAATAAAATATTTTTTATCAGCTTAACGCTGTATCCCGCACTCAAGAGGGTTGGCAGGGGGAACCTAGTGTTAAGATATTCCGTTCCCCTCTTTCAACTCGGCGGAACTCAACACCGCGCTCGCACTCGCCACCAGAGTGAAGAAATGAAAATATAAATTTAGTTTCCTCAAGTGGGATCGAACCTCAAACCAGCCACGTTTACTCGAATATCTATAATATCTTTTTTTTATTAGTTTCACGCCGTATCCCGCACACAGCAGGGTAGGCAGAGGGAACCTAGTGTTAAGACACTCAGTTCCCCAGTTTCTGCTGAATTCTGGAGGCATTGCGTGTTAAGTGGCCAGCGCGAAAGAATGGAAATATAAATTTAAGTATTATAAATATTTCATCTCCTCGAGTGGGGATCGAACCCACAACCAGTTGGTTTTACAGTCACACTTTTTGCCCCTGCGGCTCGACCGCCTTCAAAATATACTTATATATACTTATAATAATATTATTATGATAATATTTAGCATAACAATGAAGTAAAGTGGTCGATACGTACCAATCAGGTCATAAGCGTGATCTTTATTTTCAATTACTAACGGTCCTCCACTGTCACCCTGAAATATAACATTAAAAAAGGATCAAACGAACCAACCAAGCACTGTAAAAAATAAACAGCATTACAGAAAGAAGAATTCCCTGCTAGTTGAGAATAGAAATAAAAAATATATTTATACTCTCTGTTTTTAATGATCTTCGTCCTCGAAGACATTTTAAAGTAAATTATAAATATAATAATGACTCTATATTGTGTCCAAACGAAAATATTTTAATTTCAGTTGAAATCCCCGGCCTGATAAAATATATTTAAATTGATTGGTAATAATAAAATATATTTTATTATAATATTAATACAGTTCATCACTGATTCATTCTTTAAGAAAAGTGGATAACGAAATATCTCAACATAGATTCTCTCTGCTTAATTCACAAAGTGAATAAGTATATGAATGAGTAAAAAGCGTGCCTTCATTTACAAAATAAGAGGCCAGTCGTGGTGCAGCGGAAGAAAATGTGACTGTATAACCGACTGGTTGTGGGTTCGATTCCTATTCGAGGAGATGAAATATTTACTTAAATAATATATATACTCTGGTGTCAAGGCAAAGCGCGGCGTTGAGTTCTGCCACTCAATACGCAATGCCTCCAGAATTCGGCAGAAAGTGGGGAACGGAGTGTCTTAACACTAGGTTCCCTCTGCCTACCCTGTTGTGTGCGGGATACAGCGTGAAGCTGATAAAAAAAAACAAAACTTACAAAAATAAACAAAGCGAAAATTGTGCCAAAAGAGCCTTATATTAGATTAATAAAAAATAAACGCACCGTACACGCGTCTTTATGGGCTGTCGCGGGGTACCCAGCGCACATCATGACATCTTTGATCTTAGTTTTATTATATTTAGTGTTTTTACACTCTTCATTACTGAGCACGGGAAGCTGAGCTTCCATTAATGTGCAGGACCATTTTCCCGTTTCTGCTACTGCTCCCCATCCCGCCACCGTTACCGTTGATCCCATGTAGAGATTGAGAGCTACGAATTTTTAAAGTTAGTTAATTATCACAAGTTTAAATAGAATTCTGAAATTATTTAAAAACTTTTATAAACCAGTCGTGGCGCAGTGACACAAAGTGTGACTGTAAAACCGACTAGTTGTGGGTTCGATCCCCACTCGAGGAGATGAAAAATTTATTTAAATTTATATTTCCATTTCTTCGCTCTGGTGTCGAGGCCAAAGCGCGGCGTTGAGTTTTGCCACTCAACACGCAATGCCTCCAGAATTCGGCAGAAAGTGGGGAACGGAGTGTCTTAACATTAGGTTCCCTCTGCCTACCCTGCTGTGTGCGGGATACAGCGTGAAGCTGTTTTATTTTATTTTTATTTATTTTATCTATAGAATATATCTATAAAATCTAACAGCTATAATAAATTCACAAGTACTCTTTAACATTTCATAATTTTTATCTAAGGGAGCGCGAATTCGAATTCCGGTCGAATTCAATTTATCAAAAAACGATTGCGTTATTTTTAATAATCAATACTATATAAACTTTTAAGAAAATCCCCATATTAAGGAAAAGGTATCTTTCTCTGAAATAACATGCAATATAAAAACATCAAAACACGTACTAATTATCCCCAATTTTGTATTAAAATTTTATGCGACAAAATTCTAAGGAAACATAAAATTTTATCTTATTAAGTGTTCCTACTATATTACTACCTCATTTCGAAATTTTAAAGCAAAAGCCTATATAGTAGGTATAATTTATTAATTATCTTAGTATTTACAAAGATTCATTATATAGTAAATACCTTCACAATAGATGCTTTATATTTAAAAATATAAAACTTACATGGTATAGATACCAATATAAATAATAAAAAAGTTTTTTTTACTTTATTTTTTTTTATTAGCTTCACGCTGTATCCCGCACACAGCTGGGTAGGCAGAGGGTACCTAGTGGTAAGACACTCCGTTCCCCACTTTCTGCCGAATTCTGGAGGCATTCCGTGTTGAGTGGCAGTACTCAACGCCGCGCTTTGCCTCAACACCAGTGCGAAGACATGGAAATATAAATTTAAGTAAATTTTTCATCTCCTCGAGTGGGGATCGAAGCCGCCATCAGTCGGTATTACAGTCACACTTCGCGCAACTGCGCCACGACTGGCCTCTCTTTTTTACTTTATTAGAATGAAATATGCTTAACCCTTTTTGATCTAATAAAATCTTCCCAATGTCATTTAGTTACAACACGAAGCAAAGGGTATCATAATATTTTTACGATTCGCAATAAAGTCCGAACCGTAATTTTATGTCCAATAAATTCTTAAAGACATATTTATGACATAAATTCCTAATTTAGTCAAATTTGATATAATTTTAAATGCAATTGTAAGATTATCAGGTATATTAAAATAATTTTAAATTTTAGGGTTCTTTACATCAAAATGTTAAAAACGATTCGTTTTAGAAACGAAAACGCATCCTTATAGGATCACTTTATTGTCCGTCTGTCTAGACTAGACTATTTATTTTAAGTCTATGGTCTCTTAAAGCACAGAAAAATTAAACAACCCAATGAAAAGTTTTAGAGGCATTTTGTATAAAGTTCGTCGTGTAATCAAAACCTATAGAATACTTTTTCGTGGATCTATAGTTATGAAATTTGCCACAAATAAAGGAAATAATCCGAAAAGTGAAAATTATTAGGTATTTCGTAGAAAAAACTTATAATTGGTTTCAAATAAAATGAGTGCTGACAATCGCAGTCTTAAGTTTTTCAACTTTTTTAGGTTCAACTTTGCCAACTTTTTCAAGTCAACAATCTTGAAATTGGTATGGAACCCTCGATGTGTGAATCCGACTCGACCTTGGTCGCTTTTTTTAATAATGCATAATATTATGAATTAAAAATAAATGAATAAAAAGATAAACAATTTACGATGCCGCTAATTGAACAATAATTGATTTATGACCGGCGCAATTAATAATAGCGCATCGAAAGAAGCAGAAAATTTAAATTATTCAAAAAAAAACAGTTTTTATGTAGTGAAAGAAATATAGTGAGACAAGTCGTGGTAACACCTGCGTTATCGATTAAATGAGGCAAATCGCGGCGTTAAGTTCCGCACCGCTCAACTCCAGAATCCAACAGAAAATAGGGATCGGAATTACCTCAATCTGAGCAGAGTGTTATAACACTATGTCACCAGGTTCCCTCCGCCTACCCTGCTATGTGCGGAGTGCAGTGTGAAGCTAGCTAAATAAAATTAAATATAAAACTAGAAGAACTACATAGAAAATTATAGTTATTTAAATTACTTACGATCCTTAGGTAAGCAGACCGGTCTAATAGTATAAGAATAGTCCATGGGTTTATTCAGCTGTAGCAATGATATGTCGTTGCTTAAATCAGTCAATGTAAAGTTATGCACATACATTTTCACTAAATATCGGGTTTCGGGCCTCTGTTGACTGCACCGGTTGTGTTCTCCGAATTTAACGCGAAACAGAAACCACATGAAACTGGAAGAAATTTTTGTTTTAAATATTTTTCATACGTTTTTTTCGGAGCGCAATGACTTCTCCTTGGTAAATTTAATTAAAATTAAACTGTTATAGCTTCACGCTGTATTCCGCACACAGCAGGGTAGGCAGAGGGAACCTCGTGATAAGACACTCCGTTCCCCAATTTCCAACGAACTCTGGAGGTGAACTCTGGACACCAGAGCGTAGAAATAAAAATATTAATGTCGAGTGGGGATCGAGCCCACGACCAGTCGATTTTACAGTCACACTTTGTGCCCCTGCGCCACGACTGGCCTCTAAAAAGGTAAAACCCAAAATCGAGTACAAAATTCAGATATTAACATTAAAACATAAGAACCCACAACTGTTTTAAATTATATTTTTATGCTATAATTAATACTGAAATAACAATATCTCCAGTGCCAAGACAGACTAAGAATCGAGTTAAAGATATACATTAAATCACGAACGTACCGAGTCTTAGAATACTAATTTCTTTATTACGAACAGTTTATCCCAATATTATTTTGTATATTACACGAGATTAGATTAAACTTTGCCGCCTCTTAATTAAATGAAGGCGACGATCCCAAAAAGTGAAACATTATAAGATAAGCTCATTGGAGAAGATTGTTTATTTATGTTTATTACTTATTCAAACGACGAGGCCAGTCGTGGCGCAAAGAGCACAAGTATGTAACTGTAAAAGCAACTGGTTGTGGGTTCGATCCCCACTCGAGGAAATAAAATATTTATTTAAATTTATAGGTTAATTTATTCGCTGGCGTTGATTTCCGCCACTCAACCCGCAGAATTCGGCAGAAAATGTGAAACGGAGTGTCATAACACTAAGTTGTCCGTGACTACCCTGCTGTGTGCGGGATACAGCGTGAAGCTGATTTATTCAAACGATGCGTGACTCTTCAAATTGATTTACTCCTGCGATTTTCCTGTTTGCACCAGGTAAAGTCCGTTAGCTTATTACGTGTAAACTCTGTAAACTGTAAAATTACATACGGAACGCCATATTGTCAGATTTCATAGAAATATGTGTATTGTATTTAATAGAATTAGCTAAATATCTTTTTTCTAATTTTATCATTATTATTTTTTAAATCTAGATATATGGAAACTATAAGAAAGAGAACAAAGTATTATAATTCACATAAAAAAAATATTTTGTGAACAAACATATCTTTTTGAAACTATAATGTAAAATTACAGTCAATTGATGCTTATCTAAGTGTGATGTTTATGGTTAAGAATATAATTCACTCAACATACAATGTTTTAAGGCCAAAAGTGAGGAGCAGAAATGGAGCTATATAACTGTATCTTAACACTAGGTTCCCAGGTTCCCTCTACCTATTATGCCATGTGTGGTATACAACGTGAAGCAAAAAAAAACTTACTCTTTGACGCAATGTGCTGCTGAAATAACAAATCTGTCATTAATCAAGGAGGCTCCACAGCCGAAGGAATTTAAATATATGAGACGAGCTATCCATGGGAAGACGTTCACATCAGTTTCGGAACCGCCCACCACTCGCGGTTCTTCGTTCCGTTCTCCACAACCTAAAAGATTGAAAAATATATATAAATTATTTGGATTCCATATTCTATGCAAACGGACTAAAATAAAAGATTTTTTTCTTAAAGTGAAAATCTTAAGAATACGTATCCAAGTATACAATTTTCAATATATCGACTAATCGATATAACATACTCGTACCTATAATATATAATTATTTTCTAGTGTTTCTAAGATACATTTCAATAATATTTATGGTTATGAAAATAATTATATATTTTATAATTATTTTCATATGTGGTTTTAAAAAAAAAATTACTTACATTTTTGTAATTTTTAAAGTTTTTATAATAATCTGTATTTAATATATTGAATATTAAAGTATAAAATTGGAAATATTAATATATTATTAAAGTTATTTTATTTAATAACATGTAAAAAATAAGTTTTAAAAACACTTCTATTTTCAATATTTATAATTTTATTTATTACTTCTACTTACTGCAATCTCTACATGGCGGCAATTGGTTGTCTGAATGTTGTCCATAAGAATAATATTCATCACTCACTCTAAGCAAAGTCTGAGAAAAAAAATCGTTTTAAAATTGCAAATTTACAATTTAAATGCAAAAAGGTAAATCAGTAAATCAACGTAAAAAAAAGGAAGTAATTCGTCACAAAGTTTACAAAATTAAATATTTATATATATTGATTGATAAACTATTATAAATTGCACTATACAGCTATTACAAAAAAAAATACATAACCCAAATATATCGTAATTAAAAAATGACTACTTTTACATTCATTTAAAAATCGAACACGATTACCATAACATAGATAAAAAATATGAATCCGAATTAACGTTGTGATTAATTAGCTAATAAAAAAAAAGTTAAAAAAAAACTTACCTTGCTCAACGTGTCACCAGCACCGATGGATACACACAAAATAAAACAACACAAATACATAAACATCATGCTTTACTTCCAATAAAATATCTTATTTATCATTATCTAAAGACATGAGTGATGGAACTTCGCTTCTTCGCTTCACGCTTTTAATACGCTTTGTATTCAAGACACCAACTTGTGCCTTCGATTTCGAATCGTTTGTGAATCGGCCATCCCAAAATGTGGCGCGCTACCAAAAACCCATATAAATAACAGCTATAGCACAACCATCTAATCTGCAAGAATGTGCAGTAATTTATGACTCTTTTATAAACAAAATTAATTCAATCTTAATGTTAGTGCGAAAGAAACTTTTTGAATAACGTTTTAGGCGCCAATAGACGATGTGTTGGAACATGTTATTTGGCAATGACCTCGAGGTTCGATGACCTCGCGGACTTCGAAATTAATACTTAATTTGAATCTCATAGATTCTTCATAGATAAATAATAGATAATGCACTATAATATATTCTACGTCTAAAGTGTCGTCGTATGAGTGTGTAACTTATGTACTTTAAGAACATTTTGTGTAAGGTATTATTGGATAAACTCTTTTGTATCCTTCTAATTCAATGTTTTAAAAGAGAATTCCAAAATCAAAAACGAAAGGAAATTTCAACTCAAGCTTTACAAATAATTTGTGAAGAAAAAATATACAACATTTTTTATTACCTACTTAATCAGTATATTATACAATGTATAATATTGTATATTTCACATTATTTTTATGATGCTGATATCTTCCTTTTATTTTTCTTCAGTGTATACACAGAATATGTCTCTTTCTATATAGAAAGATACATATCCTGTGAAGTATAGAAATATTTCTATACTAATATAATAAAGCGGAAGAGTTTGTTTGTTTATTTAAACGCTAAGATCTCTGGAACTACCGTTCAGATTTTTCTTTGCTTTTCTTTGTGCTATAGGCGATACAACATTACCGTGTAACTGTTATTGTTAGCCTTAAATAATGAAATAACAATAATAATGAACGCCATCGATTTGCTTCAGCCGAATGAGCTGCAAAAATAGCTGAATATGTTATGTAAATACATTGTACTACAATAATATTCAACTTTATTAGTTCTAAAAAAAAGTCCGCAACACCGTATATATCCATGTCTTATAAATACTCGTAAGTCACAATAAGGCCTTTCTGACAAAAAAATAATATAGAATTGTAAGATTTTGATAAATAGAATTGAATTTGAATTAAATTGAAGATTCTTTCATTTGAAAATAGCCATATTTTTTCAAGTGCATATTATGGTTATTTACACGATACAAAAATACCAAGAAACAGTTTTACAATGGTTGTCTCCCTGTCAATCTGTCTTTCAATTGGTCCGGACTAATCTCCAGAACGGTTGAACTGATTTTTATGGGACTTTTACTGACCGATAGAGAGATTTTTGAAGCAACACATAGGCTTTTTGTCCTATGTGTTTGCAGTCTGCACGTTTCTAGACAACAGAGAAATAACTTAATATTTTTTTGTTAAATACGATAATTTTTTGGTAACAAATTAAATTTTATAACAACATTATAGATAATTAGTAAGTAACTAGTAGATACTTAATATAGTTATTTTTTTTTAATTGTATTGAATTTTTAAATAATTTATTTATTGCCCCCTTAGGAAATCGAACCAACCACCCCTGCATTTACAGTCAGAAGCTGTGCCGCTACACAGTCACGCTAACAAAAATATTTATTCATTATTTAATTGATAAATATATTCTTGGCCTTAGGAAGATTTTTTGAAATGAAGAAATGAAAAATTAAGTTAAACTAAAGTTGAAATTTTAGTTTAACTTAAGGCTTCGATTTGAATACAAATAAACGTATGTTTATTATATTCTATAAGTAATCCACTGTTTACGTATAAAATATATAAAATAAATATATTTTTTTAAATCGAAACGTTAAGTAAGCTAAAATTTCAATTAGCGAGCTAAAGACCGCGACCAAGTAAAAAAAATAATCATAAAATTTGATTATACCTTCTTGATAGCTACAAAAAAGTAAATTTTTATTACATAATAATAACCATTCGAATGTAAAATACTTGCAATAAAATTGGAATTCAATCAACCGCAACCTTTAAAATTAAAATAAAACAAAAACGAGGTATTATATATTTATATGTATATTTTTACATTCCACAGTCGACCTTAAAACTAAACTTAATTATTATGGCATTATTATTTATTACGTATATTCGTTGACTAATAAATATTATATATTCCAAAATAATACAAATGTCATCTCATCCTATTTTTATATATATTTTTGGTATGATTTAATAATATTTTGTATGGATTTCAATTATTAATGGATTTCAAAAGTTATTGATTACGAAAATAGCTAACATTGTATCAAGATGTAGCTAAAAAAAAATATAGGAAAAAGGTTAATTGTTCCTAATAATATTACTAAATCAACAGTTATATATTTTTAGCCTGTACCAGATTTTTTTAACCTGTATTATAATTATATAATTTATTCAAGAACAGCAAATGCTTTATTATATTTTTTGTTAAGTAATTAATATACTACGACTACATTAAATAAATCGAAAAAATATTTTATATTAAAAATATAAATACATACTATAAATTTATATACAATAAGAAAAAAACAAACGTTTGTTTACTGTACAAAGATATCACATCAAATTTTTTGTTCAATTCAAGTATTACATTTCACAAAATATTTTAATATGTTAAATATGTATAATATATTCAGAATTTAAAGATAATTTTAATTAAATGTTGTATACAAAAATAAGAAGTTAATATATACGATTTTAATTTCATTCGTTACAATAACAGGCATCTTTAGTATTTTCTTTTATCCAGTCCAGGTAATTTGTAACTCTTGTATAAACTCCTGGGTAACCCACTCGAGCGCATCCGTTGCCCCAAGACACCACTCCTGGAACGTTAATACATAGTAATAAAGTGGTATTATTATTTTCTTAATTTTTTTTTTATTAAGTACACTCGTTCAAATATATTTTTGTTTTTAAAATATAATTAAAATATAGTAAAGAGTAAAATCCTTTTTTTTGTAATTATTTTAAATTTGTACAGTTGTAGTAGCGAAGTGGGCAAAGATATGATATATTAAGTATTTTGCATTATTATCTATAGTTTTTTTTATTTTTAATAAAATTTTAATTTTTTAAATTCTTTGTCTGTCCCGATTATAAAAAAAATAAACAAAAAAAAACATAAAAAACACAAGAAATTTACCTTCAACTTATAAAACAAAAATAACGTTAACATTTAGCCCATTTTGAAATATAATTCAATTTTATGCAGTTCTATCAAATTCATTCATGGTAAAGTCTTGTGCAATTAGTTCGATTGAAGCAGTAAAACAATTAAAAAAAAACTTAGAACATCGCACTAAATAAAAAAAATATATATTACAGCTAATTTGAATAGTGATTCATTATTTTAATCAAATCAAGTTATCTCACTATTACTGAATTAAACATTTTTTAACAAGCGCTAATTGACATCTCTGAGTACGGGTGTTAGAATTATATTTTATCAGCTTCACGCTGTATGCCGCACACAGCAGGGTGGGCAGAAGTAACCTAGTGTTAAGACACTCCGTTCCCCACTTTCCGCCAATTTCTGGAGGCATTGCGTGTTGAGTGGCGGAACTCAATGCCGCGCTTTCCCCTCGACACCAGAGCGAAGAAATGAAAATATAAATGTTAATAAATATTTCATCTACTCGAGTGGGGATCGAACCCACAACCAGTCGATTTACAGTCACATTTGTGCCCCTGCGCCACGACTGGCCCCAATCGAATGGCCAGTAATCTCACTATTACTGAACCAAACATTTCACTGACAATTAAAAGCTAATTGACATCTCTGAGTGCGGGTGCTAGAATTACATTAATAACATAAAACCGTCCGTACGTTGTTTTAACGAGTGAAAGGCGTGTTAAATGTGGTGGGCAGTACCTCTACACATAGGATGTAACATCAATATGCATTACCTATTAACTCATAGCGTTTGTCGTGCTTTCTCTCGGTGATGAGCGGACCGCCGCTGTCGCCCTGTAATTAATGGTCTTCTATATATTTGGAATTAGGAAGTCTACTACGGTACAACAGACCGTGCAAAATATTTTGTTTATATGGTTAGTTTAGATTTTTTTGTCAACTTCGCGTAGTGGAGAGTCTAGTGTTTAGACACTTCGCTTCCCACTTTTCTCTAAATTCTGGAGGCGTTGCGTGTTAAATGCCCAACGCAACGTCAACGCCGCGCTTTGTCTTGACACCAGAGCGAAGGAATTGAAATGTTAATTATTTCATTTTCTAAGGTGGAATTTGAACCCACAACCTGTTGCGTTTGCAGTTACACTGTTTACAGTTTGTTTACATGATAAAAGATAATTTTCATACATGATCATCTTGATCATCTTATTTCAGTACTAAGAGTAAGAAAATAATTTAAATATAAATTTAGTGTTTTCATTTTAGTTAGTAGTAGGTACTTAATAAAATAACTTATAAAAATTCAGTTCATAGACTGGGAAACGGAAATAGTCTTGGCATTCTTGATAAGAATGCCAAGACTATTTCCGTTTCCCCTTGAGAGAATTTGATAAATTCTCTCAAGCTAGAATCGAATCCAGAACCAATTTCGAATTCGAATTGCAGTATCAATTACGATAATCTCTAAAATATCTCATGTATCATATACCTAAATTTCTTTAAACAAAAAATACCATTAAAATAATTCTTAAAGATTTAAAATGACATTTACTTTAAAATTATAAATATTTATATACCAACGTTTGTTCGATATACAAAAATGTCAAATAAAAATCTATTTAAATTTATGAGCTATATGTATTATATTATATGGTTATTGGTAAACGTTATATAATGTCGTATCTTCGAATTATGATATTTCATAACGCTTACAATAAATTAAAAAATATGACAATACTATGTATATTTTGAATATAAATATTTTAAAATTGACATTATGTTAATATTAATTGAGACAAGCATGGCGTAAATGCGACAGTTGTGGGTTCGATTCCTACTCGAGAGTATAAATTATTATTCATTAATATTTCCTTTCCTCGCTCTGGTATTCTCAACAGGCAAATTTTTCAGAATTCGACGGAAAGTGAGGAGCGGAGAGTCTCTGCACTAAGTTCCCTTTGTCTACCCTTAGCGCAGGGTACCCTTACATGCAGGAAACAGCGTAAACCTAATTAAGCAATCGTTCAACATACATACCTGACATGAATCCTTTTGTCCAGTCTTCGTGTATCCGGCACACAACATATTATCAGTAATCATGTTTGAGGTATACTTCGTATTTCGGCATTCTTGGTTGCTTATCACGGGAACTTCCACTTCTTGAAGTGTACAAGAAACTTTACCCTCTTCGGTAAGTGTACCCCATCCTGATGCAACCGCCTTCACACCAACGTATAGATTTTCTGGAAGTTAAAAGTAAATACTATTCTTAATACGAGTAGGTATTTAGATTGTTTTAAGTGTGTTGTAAATAAAATATTTCCGTGATTCTAAAAGAATTTTAAAATTTTAAATCGTCTATAATCGAAATTATCATTCTGTATCATGCACATAGCAGGGTATGCAGATTGAATCTGGGAACCTAGCGTTAAGAATCTCTGTTCCCATTGGGACACTTCTATTCCCCAGTTTATACTGAATTCTGGAAATATTTCATGTTGGGTGGCGGAACTGAACGCCGCGCATTGCCTCGACGCCATAGAGAAAATATTAAATTTTCATTTCCTCGAGTAGGAAATCGAACCTACAACCTAAGGCTTGTACAGTTGTGCCCCTGCGCTTCAACTGGCCTCAAATAGTAATAATATTTCCTTGTAAAAAATATAATATTATGCCTATGCCAAATTTAATTTATTTTTTTCTACTTTTTTATAAATGATTTAAATGAGTAAATATTTTACAATATGCTTTGGGCTTCACTATTTATCCTATAAATATATTGATTTGATTGATTCCATCTATATTACAGATTCAACTGAGATAACCACAGTATATTTACAATAAATAACTTACTATCATCAGTAGGCAAGCAAATAGGTTTTATGGCAGCACTCATAGGCACTCTCTCGTTGAGACGAAGTAGTGCTATATCATTGTCAAAATTGGTGAGGCTGAACTTGTTGGGTATAGCACGAAGGACGAACCGGGTCTCAGGTCGCTGGGTGGCATTACATCGATTATGTTCCCCAAACGTCACCTTTATCATAAACCACATAAATCTGTGAAAACAATTAAAATGCAATTAAGAATAAAATAGTAATCTAGTTTGTTTATTCAATCAAAATGAGAATTTTATTTGTCTGTAATGTTTTATTTCTGTTTTTCCAATTCTACTGTATTTTTCTAGTAAAAAATAAAAAATGCAAATTAAATAATAGCAATTTCATCAATAGATGTTTTCTTTAACTCGTCGATTATTATAAAAACAATCTTTTCCACAAATTGAAAAGATCAAAACGAACTTTATAATGTCATATACTTTTTTATTTTCATTACTTAATGCAACTTGTCATTATTCAATATTATAGGCCCTCTACCAACGTTTTATACTACGGTAAAGACTACCATAGTATAAAATGGTACATCGTATCAATCGTGCTATACATATAGACACATTAGGTTCGATCACCACTAGGGGAAATGAAATATTCATTTAAATTTTTATTACGCTCTGGTGTCGAGGCAAAGCGCAGCGTTAAATTCCGGCGGAAAATGGGGAACAGAGTGTCTTAGCACTAGATTCCCTCTGGCTACCCTGCTGTGTGCGGGATACGGCGTGAAGCTGATTATTAATAAGTAAAATAATTCCACTACAAATTTGTTTATACACTATTAACAACTAGTAATCTACGATGTGGGACACTCATTACAGCGTAGTACTACGGCTTGGTACGATATAATAACAAAGCCATATTTGTGTCAACATTCAGCGAAAGTGACACAAAATATGTTTTGGTCGTGAATATTATTAATACAACCTCATATACGCTTTCACTAACTAATGTAGTTAAGAGTGCAGCTAATATCTTTAAATAAACTTTTCAAATTTAAATAAACTTTTTTCGGGCTAGAGTAATATAATCTAGAGTCAAATCTGAACGTGATTCACTTGTCGCCATTGTTATTTATGGCCTATCACAATTGAGGCATAAAATTTATGCATCATAGTTATACGATCATACTTACATATATGAGGTATAAACTTTATGCCGTGACAGTGACTATTAAGTTACGGTCATTTTATTTATTAATACTAAATTTATAGCTAAACAAAATACATTTCGTGTAAATATTTCGCTTAAACTTAACTTGGGCAAAACAAACAATTATTCGAGTCAAACAAAAAAAAATACAAAAACGAACAAACGCCTCCAAAGTGGACATTTACCGAGGATATTGAACCCTAAGTTTGGAGCCTGCCTCTCGGCCGGTTTAAAGGTGAACGCACTGATACCAAATGGAATTCACAAATTCGGACCAAGAACTTATTTTTGGGCTTGTTCCACCATTCCCAGGTTATCGGACTCGTATTTAGATGATATACGATGTCATCTGTAATATTGAGACGCAATAACATTTCCATCAAAATAAGATGACTAATAATTATGTTTTTGACGTCTCTATCAATGGTTTTTTTTTAAATGATTGCAGTATTTAATTGCAATGTATTTTTTTTCTATCTAACATGCTGTGTCAACCTTCATATGGTTTTACAATAATGTATTTTTTTAACGTAATAGTGTATCTTCTCTTATATATAAAACATTCTAAAGCTGCTGGATGACCTATATAAATAAATAAAATAAAATAATAAGATCTAATGTCCTCTATTTCTCCTTAAAGTAACATTTTATAATATATAATATTGACATTTATATCCTTCTGATATAAATGTCAATATTATATTATATCCTTATATTTTATTAAAGGGATGTTATTTTAAGCGATTGCGTCATCCGCTAGTAATTAACCTACATTGTCAATAGATACGAATATTTAGGAAATCGTCTTAATTTCTCGTTATATATCGATTAGCCTTAATATAAGCAATATTTCTAGGTAATTTACAACATGAATTTTATTTCTTCAAGTTGTTCATATTTTGTTAAAATAAATAAATCAGCTTCACGCTGTATCCCGCTCACAGCAGGGTAGGCAGAGGGAACCTAGTGTTAAGACACTCCGTTCCCCACTTTCTGCCGAACTATGGAGGCATAGCGTGTTGAGTGGCAGAACTCAACGCCGCGCTTATCCTCGACACCAGAGCAAAGAAATGGAAATATAAATTTAAATAAATATTTCTCTCTATATATATCTCCTTGAGTGGGGATCGAACCCACAACCAGTCACATATTTAATGTTTTCATTTCTTAGCTCTGGTTTCTAGGCAAGGCGCGGTGTCAAACTCACCACCCAATGCCTCCAGAATTCGGCGGGAAACGGAGTTCCTTATTTTAATACTAGATTCCCTCTGCCTATCCAACGTTTTCCTTCATTTATATGCGGGATACAGCGTGAAACTAAAAAAAAAACAAAACAAAAACGATTGGTAGGTTTCAAGTCAATATTCTCTCGAGTTTCATGCTAATAGTTTAAAACCACTTGCTAAAACGCTCAGGTTGCGCATGACTAAAATAACACGTAAAACTGTTGTTTCGATCCAAACATATATATTTTATGGCGGCAAACTAAATAGATACCTGCGGAGGCTATAAAATTATGTTTAACTGTCATTAGAAGCAGTGAAATTCACATAAAACTATCACTTAAATCAACGGCAGTCGTGGCGCAGAGGCAAAAGTGTGTGACTCTAAACGCGATAGGTTGTGGGTTCGATCCCCACTCGAGGAAATTAAATGTTTATTTATATTTATATTTTTATTTCTCTGGTCACCTCTCAATACGTAATGATTTTCTTTCGGAGGAAAATAGGCGGAATGTTATACTAGGTTCCCTCTGCCTAACCTGCTGTATGCGGTATACATTGTGAAGTTGAAAAAAATATAAAATTTCTTTTGAGCAAATTGTATGAGGAAAATAAATACAAAATATATGAGTCACTATGCAAAGAAAATAAAAGGAAATGCTAAAAACTTGAAAGCTAAATTAGTGTCTTTTATGTTTAATGTATAAGTATAGAAGACTTGTTCAAATGTCAATCAGTGAATTGGTATTTATATTTAAAAGTTATGTTCATATTGCATATAATATTGAAAAGATCGGCTATGATAGGCCATTTTGTTGATTTCATACAATTTAAACCTTTTTTCTATACGATAAAGATATTAATCAATGTTAACAATAAATGAAAAAATCATGCTTTTTTTAGGGTTCTGTACCGAAAGAGTAAAACTCTTTTACTCAAACTCCGTTATCTACCTGTCCGTCTGTCATTAGGCCGTATCTCATGAACCGTAATAGTTAGACAGTTAAAATTTTTGCCGATGATGTATGTCCGTGGCCGTTCCTACAACAAATACTAAAAAACAGAATAAAATTAATATTTAAGTCGGCAACCTGTCAATAAACGTGTTTTTTATAGATACGGAGACCTTGGTGTAAGTGCGTGAAGGACTCTTATTAGACTGGTTTTTAAATTTCTTTATTATGTTCTCATTATGATACATAAAAAATATACATATAAACTAAAAGATCTTTGATTAATCGAAAGCTCTTTTTTTGTATATTCCTTGATAAGAATAGTTAAGATTAGTTAAAAAAACCACACAACACGCAATGCCTCCATAATTATGCGGAAAGTCGGGAACAGAGTGTTTTAACACTAGATTCCCTTTGATTACCCTGCTGTGTAAGGGATACAGCGTGAAGCTGAATTGATTTATTTTTTTAATTAAAAAAACTTTTTTAACTATTATTTATTGACCTTTTGTTTGTTGACCTACAATCCAGAAATTGGTAAGAAGTCTTCTATTGGCGAATCCGACTCGCACTTGGTCAGATTTTTTTATAATATTGCACTGTCATCGTTTCTGATAAGTATTTAGAATTTCAAATTAATCTGACGTTTCAAAGTCGGTCAAAATCACATTCAATGTTTCCGTTACAAGTTCAATGTTACGTTACATACATACATACATATGATCGGCTCTACTAAAAGCATGTGAAAAGCATGTGAAAAAGTAAATTATTTAAACCTTACCCTAGAAAATAAGAGTCAAGAGTCAGATCACGACAGAGTACAGTATGTTTTCTAAAGAAACGCTACATATTTTTGCATTTTTTGTTTAATACTTTAATTAACGAACACTCACCAATATCTTAGCCTTTCTTATCTCAATTAATAAATTGAATTAGAACAGATTACATACCTACATACCTATCAGTTTTTATAGCACATAAAAATATCTAATTTCTTTTATCTCATGTCTATGACATTTGGATTTTTAAGATTCCAGATGACCTATTGACATACTATTTATTTATTTGCAATTTCGCTTACATTGTGTTACAAATTAAAATCAATTTCACTTATTTCCCATATAGCAAGGTGGGTAGAAATTCCTTTCTTTCAAAGCACTCTGTTTTCCGCTTACCGTCAGAATTATCGAGACATTGCGAAACGTTGGAGACATAATAATTAAAAATTTAAATTATCTAACATTGTGAATATAAACAATTTATAATATTTTTTAATAAAATAAAAGTAACTGATGAGGTCGTCGCTGGTGCATAAGCGTGTGTTTGTTTCCCACTCGAGGAAACGAATGAATGAAATGAATAGTTCCATTTATTTACTCTGGTGTCAGCCACTCAACACGCAATGCCCCCAGAATTCGACGGAAAGTGGAGAGTGGAACTACTCTAGGCTCCCTCTGCCAAACCTGCTACATAAGGGATCACAGTATCCTAATAAAGCTGAAAAAAGAACTTAAAACCTTTATAGAAAAATAAATATTTACCCTTTAACGCAGTGTGCAGCAGTGAGGACGTATCTATCGTTGATCATCATGCCACCGCAGTAGAATCTTTTGAAGTACGACAGCTTAGCCACCCATGGAAACTCATTGATGCCAGCTTCCTCTCCGCCGACTATCCGCGATACCTCATTTCTCTCTCCACATTCTGAAATTACATACGTCATTCTGTAATAAGGTTCTTATATTATAAATATACAATATCTTTATACATTGAAAATAATTGAAATTTTAAATATTTATTGTTTTATATATAATTTTGTTCAATTTGTCATCGATCGTTCAATAAATTTTTAATTTTAAAAAGAGCTCTTCCAAGAATCATATTTTTTGTTTGATTATAATAATTAAAATATATGTAAGATACACATATCTTCAAGTCACGGTCGTGATTGAAAACCTGTTAATTTAGTATCAGCTAGACATGTATAAAAAATAACGTTTATTTATTAGTACAAGATCAAGATGTTAGCAGTTGACAGTTTACAAAAAGGTCCTTTCAATTGAAAGTGTCAAACATATATTATATATTCATCAAATTTGTACGACGAATATAAATAGTTTTTCTTCGAAAACTGCTTATTTTAATCCTGAACGGTTTCCCGTGTTGAAAGATAAAATTTGTTTTATGTTAGTGGAAAAATATTTTTAATGCTAAGATAAATAAGATTCTTTTTATATGCCAAAGTCTCTTATCTTAATTATATATTTTTTATGTAACAGTGTAATAGTGGTGGCCAGTCGTAGTGCAGGAGCACTAACGTGTGACTAAACATGACAGGTTCTGGGTTCGATTTGATGAAATGAATTAGCTTCACGCTGTATCCCGCACACAGCAGGGTAGGCAGAGGGAACCTAGTGTTAAGACACTCCGTTCCCCACTTTCTGCCGAATTCTGGAGGCATTGCGTGTTGAGTGGCAGAACTCAACGCCGCGCTTAACCTCGACACTAGAGCGAAGAAATGGAAATATAAATTTAAGTAAAGATTGATTGATGAAATGAAATATTTATATTTTTATTTTCTCGCTCTGGTAACGAGGACACGCGGCGTTGAGTTCCGCCACTCAGCACATGCACTCCTCCGGAATTCAGCGAAAAGTGGGGAATAGAAGTATGCCTCTGGTTATCCCGCTATGTGCGTGATACAGCGTGAAGCCAAAAAAGCATATTTTTATAATTGATTAAAGCTATTTAACGCCATATTTATTGATTTAGTTTTACAATATAGACATAAACTTACTACAACTGCACGTTGTTTTCGGCTGGTTAGCTTCGAGTAGCGGTGGTCGGTTACCCCACACACCCCCGAAGAAGTTCTTTGTAAATACGCCACGTTTTTCACGTACCGTCTCTACCTGGGTATTTAGTAAATTAAATAGAATTATTATACATTTTGTATGTTCTGTATTTAAATGACGTATTGATAGTGAAATAGTATTATGTATAGATAATATTTAAAAAAAAATAAAGTAACAAATATACTTAAAAAGAAATTAAAAAATCTACTTCAATAATAAATTTAATTTACAATTGACATTTAAAAAAAAAGACAAAAAAGCTATTAACGTCTACAATTATTTACGATTTCAAATTAAGAATCTAACGTTCAATAAATAAAAATAAAAAAAAAAAAGAAAAACCACAAACCTGGGAACAAGTGAAAGTTAGCGCCACAAACACAAAGAAAAGAAAGCACTTCCACATTCTGGCCGGTTATAAAGATGACATATAGAAAAAAAATAAACAAAAAAAAAGACCTATCCAATTCAGAATTCGCAAAGGCTTTGCATCGCTCGCGTTTCAAGTTGTCGCGCGCGCACAAACTGACACACACTGAGATGTTCCGCCTTCATTCTGACTGATTTGGGTGAACTAAGCACCCCACTATTATCTATTGACTGTTTAAAAATTACCACAATTACCATTTTGAATTGTTGGCATTGTGTTTTGGGTCCCTTTAAAGTAGTATATCTAGAAATTTAATAAGAAGAATTAGATACTACACAGTAACATACTCGATATCCGGGAAAATTAAATTTTGGTAGCAAATTTACTTTGAAAAATATATTTTTTAATCTTTTAAATGCTTTTCATAGTTAATTTGATCTCATTATATTTTATTTCAAGATTTATATAGTTTTATAAGGTATCCTTTTGCCTTATTATCACATAGGTGATCAATAAAGCGAAAGTATCATTTTGCGTGTATGGACGGTCAAATGTCTCTGTACGTGCATTTTCTCTGTCTCTAAACGGTACTAGAATTTAATTTAAACGAGTATGTTGAATTATTAATAATTTTTGTATTAAACATGATTTTTCTGTATGACTCGAATTCGTTTAGAATTCGACATTCTAGGGCAAAGAAATGTACCACTTTACTTAGTTATTTCTTAGTATTATAGTCAATCGTGACACACAGTACCACGATTGGTTGTGAATGAATTATTTAGTATATTAATTTTCTTACTCTGAAGACAAGACGCGGGATACGGGAACAGGTACGGTACGGGATTGACATCGACTTAACATGCAATGTCAGGGAAATCCGGTGGAAAGTTGGAAACATTGTGTCTTTCTTTTTTAGCTTCACGCTGTATCCCGCACACAGCAGGGTAGGCAGAGGGAACCTAGTGTTAAGACACTCCGTTTCCCACTTTCTGCCGAATTCTGGAGGTATTGCGGGTTGCGGGTTGTGTCTTATCTTGCCCTATATTGTTAGGTAAAATCAAATCAAATCAGCTTCACGCTGTTTCCCGCACACAGCAGGTGACCCGAACGCTCGTTTGCCTTGTCCTTTTCCATAAAAAAAAAAAACAGCAGGATAGGCAGAAGGAATCTAGTGCTAAGACACTCCGTTCCCCACTTTCCGCCAAATTCTAGAGGCATTGCGTGTTGAGTGGCGGAACACCAGAACGAAGAAATGAAAATATAAATGTAAATAAATATTTCATTTCCTCGAGTGGGCATCGAACCCACAACCAGTCGATTTTACAGTCACACTTTGTGCCCATGCGCCACGACTGGGCTCATATTGTTAGGTATGAGAAAATAATAAATATTTTTATTAAGTTCCTTTAAGTTATATTCAACAATTTGTTTATTATTCATGTAGAGGCGTGGCCACTCCAATTGAAACAAGTAAAAATTTCTACGATTTCGATATATTCGAATTTACTTTTGGTGTATTCTTTTGCTTTAATGAATACCACTTACTTTTACGCTTAGATTTTTGCAAGTCATTGTAGACGCATTACAACTAAATCAGCTTCACGCTGTATCCCGCACGCAGCAGGGTAAGCAGAGGGAACTTAGTGTTAAGACACTCCGTTCCCCACTTTGTGCTGAATTCTGGAGGCATTGCGTATTGAGCGCATTACAACTAAGTAAGCATAAAAGAACTAAGTAATGGCAGAGCTCTACTTTCCTACTATCGAGTAACAGGACCACTTAGCTCCAACGTCTTAGTTTTTTCGAATTTTAATTATAAAATGTAAATGCTAGTTTTCTTTATAGTTCTATACTATAACAAAACAGTGTATCTATACATTTAATATTTTTAACAAAAAAATATTTGGGGTAACAAATAGCAACAGAACACGAATCTGATTGATTGTTTTTTTTTTTTATTTTTGTCTGTTCGTCAGACATATCTTCACACATATGTTCTATATTACTAGATGAATTGGAATGAAACTGTTTTTGTTATATAGCTATATATATCAATAAAAGCTAAGTCTAGTTAGACTTGGCATTTATTAACCTAGAAAACCTAGCAAAGGTCTAGTATAGTGGGCCATTGACAAATAAAAATTATTGACAATTTAGGGAGTGGTAGCATAATATTATACCATTTTATTATTGCGACGGTCACTTAGTGATATGCACTCGGGAATACCCTCTCTCGTAACACAAAGGGTAACGCAGCAGCAGCTCAAGACGCAGTGAGTCGAATTTTGGTGTTATCTATATATTTTATTAAATTATCTCCTCTATTTATTACATCATTCTTAATTGCTATTTGCTTGCGATACCTAGTTAGGACTTACCTCGTAGAGAAATAAATAAAAATAAACAGATATTACGAACTTTCTTTATAATATTTAAAAATTGATATGAGTATATCTATTAATATATATCCTAGGTTGTTACAAAAGATTTTTCAATATCAACCGAGGCCAGAAAAATAATTAAAAACTTATAATAAATAACATATTTTTTAATAGAAAATATAAGCTAAATCTAAGAGAAATCTTAAAATAAAAAGTCATTGTAAAAAAACTAATTAAACAAAGTTGCGTTAAATATTACTAATGATAATCACAAAAAAAATAGTTAAAATTAAATAAAAAAAATTATCGTGATTAAGATCACAGTTACAGCCTACAGAGCGGTGTCCTAATATAAAAAATATAATTAATTTAAATATAAACATAAAACAACAATAATTAGGTAAGCTGACTCCATTCGTTTCACAATTCTTAAAAAATAAATGAAAATAATGACAATGGCAGTGATGATGCTAATGAAGCTGATGATAATGATTTTTATAACAATTAATGAATGTATTTACAATATAATGAAATATTAACATTTATATACAGATAAAATAATGAACACGTAGGTAGTGTCTACATTCACTTATAATCTATTGGTAATCTGCACCACCGGCCTGTCCGATATTTATAAACTAATTAAAATTATATTATTTAACTTATAATATACAACTATCTATTATTTAAATCTGTGAATGAAATGAAATAAAACATATTGCTTGAAAGAATTTTTAAGACATTATTATTTTTTCCCGGAGACTATTTTATTATTACTTAACGTACAATTTAAATAACTTTAAATTTTTTATGTTTGTTTTATAAATAAACATCTTCATAATTATATAAAGTAAACCCTATGATGGGTGGACATTGAGAGTCCTAAAGAGAGAGCTACTTCTTAACAAAATAACTTATTTCTAGTTTAAATAAATTTTATCATTATCGTTATAAAAAACTTTGTAATAAATTCAGTGAGCATTCTATAAAAAGTGTGTAAAATTATAAAAAGCTCAAGATTACTTATTATAAATTATAAAAAGCTTAGGAATACTTATTATTTATTTTAATTAATCTATTGAAAATACATAAAGGAATTAAGCAAAACAAAGTGAAATAAATAGGTTACTGACAATACTTATCATTAAATTAATACACAAAAAAAAAACATTCAAACAAAATAAAATATGATGCCAAACGTTTTTTAAGAAAACATTAAACCTAAATGGGAATAATAGCAATTAATGATATGATACAATTTAATGATACATGAAAAATCTTATGTAATGAAATGAAGAACCTTAATGAATGTAAGTGATGAATGAACGAATGAAAATAAGTATTATTTACAAGTTAGAACTAACGAGTGAACAATAACAGTTTCTATGTCACATACTGTTATAAGTGAAATGTTAACATGTGACTTTAACTTTAATGATTCACAACAAAATATATTTGATGACTATGATTAAAAATTCGATGATGATAATAATGAAATGACATGGGGTGTGCTAAAACCTTACTAATTTTTAAATGTACAAGGGATACATTTCCTCTTATAATTCACAACCCTGATACGTTCCTGGAGCCATTCTTAAATCGATCATGCAATACACATACTATTATTATTAAATGTAATAGAAAATATTTTATTTTGCGCAAAGACAGGTGTCCTTTAAATTACTTCTCAGCCAACCTAAGTAGTTGTTAATGCGTGTATACACCCCGGGATAGCCTGGACGCCCGCACCCCACGCCCCATGACACTATTCCTGTAAATTAAAATAGTAAGTCATTAAACATTTATAGATCATACATGCTTACTAAAACTAGTTTTGAAAAATATACTAATAACCCCGCACAATATATTGTATATTGATCTCAAACATTCTATTTAACAAACATAAACTTCTACTATTCGCAAAAGTAGGTGAAGAATGCATTAAGCACAACTATTTTTAGGATTTCGAAAAAAGGAACCCTTATAAGATCACTTTGTTGTGTATTTGTCTGTCTGTCAAGAGCCTTTATCTTGGTAATGGTTGGATATATCAAGTTGAAATTCAAACCCTATCAACATCACTCAGATCTACAATCCCTTGATTTCTTGAAAAAATAATATTTCGTCATTTCAGCACTATAAATAATTATGAAATTTGGCACCTACCACCACCTATAGATAGTTCAAGAAAAAATCTGAAAACTATACATTTGTGGTTAAATTCTAAAATAATAGCCCTCGAAGGGCAAGCTCGGCCCGCCCTTGTCCTGTTTTTTGGTATTAGAGTTTATGTCGTAGTGTGCAGTGAGAAAATTCGACTCAATCCGAAAATTTGCAAACAGTTCACCAAAACACTCCATTTTGATAAATTCGGTAAAGAACGTTCAGCGAAGAGACGTCTCTACGCAAAGCCAAAGTGTTCAAAGATCATTGGGTGCCCAAATCAGAGGCCTCTACGTTGTATATGATCAAATGGATCAAGCTGATAGTGGGGTGCACCAGCTCAAAGATGAGAGCAGTACTCCTTACCTATGATTTGATATTTTTCTCCCTGTTGTAAAAGCAGCGGTCCGCCGCTGTCGCCTTGGCAAGAGTCTGTCGACGGTCGACCCGCGCAAAGCTGTAATGGTAAAACATTTTTATAAAATTATTTATATATATTCAGTTTAGTCTCTCTGTTACTCTAAATCTTAAGCTTAAATAGATAACAATTAAATAAAGATTTACATACATTTATTTTTAGATAAAATTTTACATAATTCCTGCTTATTAAACATTAGGTACAAAGTATCCAATATTTTATTTTCTTTCTCCCTGGTGAAGTAAAAGTTACTACCTTTGCTTGCTAATAAATGTTACTGAACATATCTATATAGGCATTTTCTATAGACTATAATGTTTTATCAATACATACCATATTATTCGTAATTCTCGAAGCCCTGTATTTGGTGCCGCGGCATTGCTTTAGCGAGAGAATGGGTACACGTACTTCTTGAACTACAGCCGGGAGCTGACCACCCTCTGACGTTCTGCCCCATCCGACAACTATACCTTGCTTGCCTGATGGCTCTATGCCTGATAAAGAAATAAGTTTTTAGTAAAAAAATACTTATTATGTATTTTCACATTTGTTTGCTGAGTTATAAAAAAATATTATAACTGTAAAGAAATACACCTTCATAAAAGAAACCTAATGGAATGATTTCAACTTCAACCAATAATTTTGTAATTAATTAAATATACTAAAATAACACAATATTTTTATTAATTTGAGTATTACTAACCTGAAGGAGGTAAACATACTGGTTTGATGATTTTCGAGAAGGTAACGGGTTTCCTAAGCCTTAACAAAGCTATGTCGTTGTTGTATGAGTCAGGATCGAAGCTTCTATGTCTAACGATGGCACTGACTGCCCGCATAATGGCTGCACTCTCTGTTGTTATCGTTTGATCATGATCGCCCAAAATGACTCGAATTTTAGAGCGTTTCAGTCTAAAATTATTTAAAAATTGGAAACTTTAATTATTTGCATATTTTTTTGCAAGAGGAAAATTCGTTTCAGTATCAACCAGCTGGTTATTGGTACTTTGTCATCAAAAGCCAAAATTATATCCAATATTAAACCAAATACTAGATCACTGCTTCTTTAGCTTTAAAAGGTAAAGATGAAAAGAATTTTCAAAAAACTTACAATTTATGTTACATACAATCTATATAATTTTATCTTCAACACGACTATTAAGTAAACACTTGATGATATACTCTAACAGCTATAAGTGTGAGTAGCGAGACAAACAAGAAAAATAAACAGCGAGGTCGTGGCGCAAGGGCACTAAGTGTGAATGTAAACGCGACTGGTTGTGGGTTCGATCCCCAATGGGGGAAATGAAATATTTATTTAAATTTATATTTCCATTTCTTCACTCTGGTGTTGATTGAAAGCTCAGCGTTGAGTTCCGCCACTTAACATGAAATGCCTCCAGAATTCGGCGGAAAGTGAGGAACGGAGTGTCTTAATATTTATAAGCTTAACTATAAAATCTGTTATTCAACATAAAATTTTAATAGACTGTTCTATATTAAATATTTAGTTGAATATTAATATTAAACATTCGTGAACAGTTAATACGTACTTTCTAACACAATGAGCCGCAGTGAGAACATACTCTTTGCTCAAGAGCGACGCTCCGCAGTGGAACTGCCCGTCGTAGACCAGCCTCGCCATCCAGGGGTACCGGTTGAGGCCCGCCGGTACACCGCCCACTATACGGTTCTCCTGATTCGGCCCCCCACATTCTGCGAGAAAGTGACGGTTAACGAACTTGATGCTGTTGGAGCCTGAATTACTGGTTAATTGAATAATAAGGAAATTATGTCTATCGATTATATAGCCATCAACACCACTGGCTGGTTTCTATTATAAATACAAGAAACCAAGAGATGCATACATCATAATATGAGAATATAGTAAATCAATGTTATATTTATTAGAAGGAATAGGAAACTACAATAGTGCAAAAAAGTTAATAATGACCGATGGAAAATAAAGACCTCTTTACACCAAATTATAATCTATTTAAAATTACAATTTGTTGTGATTAAAATAGTTTTGTTTATTCTTGTTATGATGTTATTTTCTGCAAAAATTTGCATGATTTTTGGTAGAATAAACCAAAACTGTTTATACTAAGTAATATTTAATGTTCTTTTATAGTTGTCATAATCTCATTTATAAGTTACATATTTTGAAAAAAAACATTCAGTCGGCCATTACATGGGTTGTGTAATATAGGGGAGTTGTGCTTAAGAAGGCATACGAAGATAAGATGACACAGTACCAATATTGATTTAAATATTTGCGCTAAGTGCGATCTTGTGACGTTTTAGAGAGTGTCTGCAGATATCGCTAGTATTGAAATTCATTATGACGGAAGGTAAACGCACATTGGCAAGTAGTTCATGTTTTCGTAATTTTGAATAACAGAAAAATTTTCTTTCGCTTTTGCTTGGTGGTGAAAATACACGTAAGGTAAGGATTTTCCATTTGAAGTAATTCTTAATGTAAAATAGGCTTATTATATGACACAACTAACGCTAAAAGCGCATTCTTACCCATAAACTTTTGTCACAACTGTTACAATTAAATTCACATATGTATTGGGTAAGATGACATACAAAACGTGAGTATAAGATGGCATACTAAGTCATCTTACCCTTCACATCATAAATAGGATCGATCGATTGAATCATAAAAGACCATAGCTGGGTAGATACTGAACTGAAATTTTAACGGAAAAGCTATTTTTGCAGCCAGAAGCCGATGTCGACAATCCTTACGCTAATGAAGACACGGAAGATGATGATCCAGCTTGCATTTACTGCAACGAACTATTTAGTCACTCTAGGCCAAAAGAACACTGGGTGCCAACTGTGTTACAGCTGGTGCCATACTCTTTGCGCGAACTTATCAGAAAAGAGAAACAATTTTTTTGTGAACTATGCTCGTAAATAATGATGGTATAAGACGACATACGTTTAAAGTCTAAGATGACATACTATGTCATCTTACCCTATAGGTATGTCATCTTACACCGGTCGACCTAAGTGCGATTTGTGTTTTTTAATTTTACGTTGCTTTGATTGTTCTGAAACTACAATACTTTCATTCATTATGATATATATGATAATATACGCAGTATACTGATATCACATGATTTCATTTTTTTCAAATACTTGTCTTGAAAGAAAAAGTATGTCATCTTAAGCACAATTCCCCTAAAAATTTGAAAAAGAAAACAAGCGTGAGCCTGTGAAAATAAAAATTAATACCTGTTAAGAAAATAAATATCGGTGCAAAGTGCCAGTATGCAGGCAATACAAGTGAATTAAAAAAAATAAGTGCAATACTACATAAAGAAATAAGGGCCCACTATCCAGTATAACTCACCAATCTTTTTTGGGAGAGGATTTGCTCTGCCACACTCTAGAACGTGAATGTATATATATAAACCTACTTATAATAATTCTAATAGAAAAGAACTAAAACTACCTATGTGCAAAATCACAAAAAATACAAGACATAAATATATATAGTAAAGAAGACAAGATTTAAGTATAATAAGACATAATACTAATAACTTATCATTTTCATTTAAATAAAATCAATATAAGACTGACCAATATAATCAAATAACCAATCAATCATATCAAATCAATATAATACAAATGACCAATGGAACTATCAAGATTGCTTTATGCTATTATACCTAAATATTATAATAGAAAATGATTATGCGTCTAATAATATTTTATACATTGTACACGACGTACCACAGGAGCAATTTTTGACTTGTGGTTCCTCTTCCTCATCTTCCACACTTTGCTCATCAAGAAGTGGTACTTCTAGGCCGAAGATAGAGTCGAATAAAAATCGTTCAGTTCTATTGCCCGTGGATACCTGAAACGACATTAGAATTATTGTAATTTTTTTTTCAATATTTCAATGGATTTACTAATATTATTAGTTGTTTAATTGAATTATTTTTACAAATATTTTTTTATAAATACTGTAGATATATATAATAATTTGGTAGAGGTAACTGATCTATTATATAGATATGATATATGTATAGCACAATAATATATTAATTAAATAATCTGTTTTAAAAACCAAGATATATGTTTTTTCTTTCATGGTGTATTGTATTTTAAAAATCAAGCCCTTTTATTTGACACCCATATTAGTAGGATTGTACGAAAAATTATAATCCGCCATTTTGTTGCGGCAGCCATTTTGGATTAACAACAATATTGATTACTATGTAATTTTATTGTTATTAGAACTTAAATCATAATCTAAATTTCAGCTCATTCGGACACTGGAAAGTGGGTAACACTGAAACGGTAAGTTAAAAAAGCTTTTAAATAAAATTGGTTCAAATAAATTTTATTTCACTAAATTGGATTATTAGATATGTAAATTATAGTATACGAATAAATTGTTACGCAATATATCCAAATATTGTGAATTTTCAGAAACTTATGTAATTTTAATGTGCTCGTGGTTCGGGCTTCGCTTTCGCGCATTCTACGTTGCGCAATAGTAATTGCCCGCTAATGTCAATGTTGCTTTCACAATCTCAACAAATGTTCCGGCCGCTGTGATCTTTTTTTTTAATATCTTATTCCTTTGGATGTTTTTTTATATCATTAGTTTGTGATATTAAAAAAGTGAAAGGATTTCTCCCATAAAAAAAATCCTAAAGAAATTATACAAAATGATTACCACTATTTCAATTGCTATTTAATAAACCTTTTTAAATTATATATTTACTGTACTTAAAAAATATATTTTAATTTAAATTATTTGTCAGTAAAGTTTTAACAAAAATTTGAGATACAAGAATTTTTATACGTATCAATTCAAATTTATTCTGTCGCTTTCCCTCACGATGTCACGTAACATATATTGACGAAATATGTATATCTGTGTGTTTATCATATATTAGATAACAATCTATGATGTAAGATACTAACAAGGCTAAGGTTGTGCATTTGTATGTTAACATAGCATATGGCCTGGTTAACACTAATATGTCAGTAAGGTTAATTTAAAGTGAATTGACAAAAAAATATCATCTCGTTTACTTTAACTATGTTCTTATATAACCCAGAAATAGTAATTAGATAGAATAGAATTAGAAACTATTCCACAACTAATTTTACAAACGTAATACATAATTAATTACAGGCCAGGCAGACGGAACATGCAGAGCGTTAAAACACTCCGTTTTCCAATTTTCGCCGAATTTTGGAGTCATTGCCATTTGAGTGGCGCAACCCTGAGCTTTGCCTCGACACCAGAGGAAAGAAATAGAAATATTAAATATTTCATCTCCTCCAACGTGAATCGAAGCCACAAACTGTCGCGTTTACAGTATACACACTTCTGCCCCTGCGCCATGACTCAATTACATACTTACAAAAATGTAAAACAAGATTTAAAAAACAGATATTGCATCTATAACTTAACTTAATGAGACACAATGTTGAATTCCTTTAGCTTAATGTACATCAAAGTTAAACATTTCGTATATCTAGATTATATTTTACTTCGGTACGCCCACAAATTATCTTTCTTCGTGTTATAAGGCTCCTTTGATAATAAATCATACGTGTGATATGTTTATACGTTAACAAAATACTTACTTTAGATAAAAATCTTTTTTATTGTAAATATTGTAATAATTTAAACGCGGCAGATTGTAGGTTCGTTTCCCACTCGAGGAAATGATATCAATATTCGATATTTTCATTTCCTCGTTCTGGTAACGAGGCAAAGCGCGTTGTTGAGCGCATTCAGAATTCGACGGAAAGTGGGAAACGGAAATGTCTCAATGGGAACGGAGTGTCTGAGCACCAGTTTCCCAAGTAATTTCAGCCTACCTGCTACATCCAGGATACAGTATCAAGCTAAATAACAATAATAATCAAAAATACTCTAAAAATAGCGACAGTTAATACGAAATAGAAGAAAGTGCATTTAACGCATTATCGATTAGAAACGTAGTCGAAGTCGTGAACCGCCAGTTCGTGACCCCTATACTTTCGCTAAGCAATATGTCGATCAATGTCAAATGTTAAAAATTTGACTAAAGGTCGAGGTCAATATAAATAAAAAGAAAGAAACGACATGCTTCATATAATTAATACAAAAATTACAGTCACTCAGTCAGTACCATGACCCGTTTGGTCAAGTGCCGTAACAGACTGCGGTGTAATCAATTCTCTTTGAAGTTTGAAGTTCAATATCAGTAGCCTGTGCTAGACGCTAAAGAAGGAGAACAATGTAAAATTTTAGATAAACGTAGAGATATCTTATGCAATTTTAATTAAATCATAATATAAATATTGTATAACAACAAAACTGTGAAGCATTTGATATATGGTATGGTTGCACGCAATGGCTGTATTTTTACAGTATAAATAAAATATATATTTTGTGGGTTCGGTTCCCATTCGGGGGAATGAATTATTATTTACTAAATAAATAAATCAGCTTCACGCTGTATCCCGCACACTGCAGAGTAGGTAGAAGGAACCTAGTGTTAAGACACTCCATTCCCCATTTTCTGCCGAATTNGCGTGTTGAGTGGCAGAACTCAACGCCACGCTTGTCCTCGACACCAGAGCGAAGAAATGGAAATATAAATTTAAGTAAATATTTCATCTCCTCGAGTGGGGATCGAACCCACAACCAATCGGTTTCACAGTCACACTTTATGTCCCTGCGCCACGACTGGCCTCTATTTACTAATATTTCTATTTCTTCGCTATGGTACCAAGGCGTTGACGTTCAGTTTCGCCACGCAACACGCAATGCATCGGAAATGCAGCGGAATGTTAGGAACAGAGCATTTTAACACTTATTTATTTTGCTTAATCTGCTATATGCGTGATACAGCGTGAAACTGCTAAAAATATTAAAATGATAGATAATATAAAAAAAATGTAAATGATAAATACTATAAAAAAATATATTATTATTCCAAAAAAAATATTCCAAAAACGATTTAAACATCATAACCTACTAAAATAGTTTTGTTATCGCAACTATTATAGGTACCTGCTAATACTGTATACTGTAATTTGCCTCTATCAAAATAAGCGTACATTTCAATTGGGCAGTTTTTTTCTCTCTTTGGCGCCACCAAATTTAAAGGTCATTTAGTAGTCCACTTTCCAAAGTAATTGCGGGGCTTTCTCGTTGTAATTGTTGTTGTACTCTCGTTTTTGTTATCCGGGGCCGTTCATCAAACAAGAAAGTATTGACGGTTGCGCTAATAAGGAATCGAGGGCAGTTCTGTTCGTATCTCCTTAAATTGATTGAAGCGGAACGGAATAAATATAAAAATATCTATTAATATAGTGGCTGAACAGCAAATGACAAAGAAATATCCATTCACAAACAAAGCAGCATTTAGCAGGATAGGCAGAGGGAACTTAGTGTCAAGATACTCTGTTCCCCACTTCATGCCGATTTTTTTGAGGTATTCCCGGAGTGTTAAGTGACGGAACCAAACGCCGTGCTTTTGTTTTGGTGACAGAACGAAGAAATGAAAAAGTTAAAAGTTAACAAACAAAAAATCATTCTCCAATGTGGAATCGAGCCCACAACTGTCGCGTAATAAACACAAGCTTGTGCCGCTGCGCCACGACGGCCTCAAGAAGGAAATAAATTAATAATTATAATTTCAGTATATATATATATATATATATATATATATATATATATATATATATATATATATATATATATATATATATATATATATATATATATATATATATATATATATATATATATATATATATATATATATATATATATATATATATATATATATATATATATATATATATATATATATATATATATATATATATATATATATATATATATATATATATATATATATATATATATATATATATATATATATATATATATATATATATATATATATATATATATATATATATATATATATATATATATATATATATATATATATATATATATATATATATATATATATATATATATATATATATATATATATATATATATATATATATATATATATATATATATATATATATATATATATATATATATATATATATATATATATATATATATATATATATATATATATATATATATATATATATATATATATATATATATATATATATATATATATATATATATATATATATATATATATATATATATATATATATATATATATATATATATATATATATATATATATATATATATATATATATATATATATATATATATATATATATATATATATATATATATATATATATATATATATATATATATATATATATATATATATATATATATATATATATATATATATATATATATATATATATATATATATATATATATATATATATATATATATATATATATATATATATATATATATATATATATATATATATATATATATATATATATATATATATATATATATNCTCGACACCAGAGCGAAGAAATGGAAATATAAATTTAAGTAAATATTTCATCTCCTCGAGTGGGGATCGAACCCACAACCAGTCGGTTTTGCAGTCACACCTCGTGCCGCTGCGCCACGACTGGACTCAATAAAAATACTTTTATTGATAAATATCCAAATTGTTTAATCTTATAGCTATATCTAAACACCAAAATGATATATGATGAATATTTATTGAGTTAGCCATAGCTGGAAGTAGAGACAGACACCTGAAGTGAAAAGTTATCGTCTCTGACAAACTTCTCACTAAAGGTCATCAACGAAGATTCATTATCCTAAAACATTAGGTGCATATTAAATAAATCAAAATTAGCTTCACGCTGTATCCCGCACACAGCAAGGTAGGTAGGGGGAACCTAGTGTTAAGATCCACACCGTTCTCCACTTTCTGCCGGATTCTGGAGGCATTGCTTGTTGAGTGGCAGAACTCAACGCTGCGCTTTGCCTCGACACCAGAGCGAGGAAATGGAAATATAAATTTAAGTAAATATTTCAATCTACTCGAGTGGGTATCGAACCCACAACCAGTCGGTTTTACAGTCACACTTTGTGCCCCTGCGCTACGGCTGGCCTCTATTTAATTAATTAGATTTAAATTACTGTAAAGTGTTACTTAATTTACATTTCGTTTCAGCTCACCTCGTAAATGGAGGTAATGTCAATGTGTCAAGGTACAAAATACAAATTAATAACGTACTCGTATAAGTTACATACTTGCTTGATATGTTTTATAATTTCCTTTAATATTTTTATAATTATTGTTTTCTACGATATTGTTTTTTTTCAGCTCTATGTCATATAGCGCATATAGCAGAGAAGACAGAGAATCTAATGCTAATACACTATTTTCTCCGTCCTTTCAATCCGAATTCGATAAATATGCGTGTTGAGTGGTGGAACTGAACGCCTCACTTTGTCTTTCCAGAGTAGAGAAATGCAAATAAATAATTTAATAATCAATCGAATCCATAACGTTGACAGATAACACTATATTTTCAATTTTTTTTTTAACTTTATTCTCATCTCAATTAAGTCAGTCTTTATAAAGAAAACACAGTTTTATCAGCTGATACGGCAATACATACTTATGATAAAGTAAAAGAAGAAAAAATCTGCTGAAATAAATTCAGCAGATTTTTGATCTCCAAATATTGTGTTACAAATGTATAAAATATATATACTTAATCACATTATTTCACACACGTGTAGTAGTAAACGTAGTATAGTAACTTAGTAGATATACCTCTTTCAATCAATTAAATTTAGTTGGATAGAATTAACAAAAAACCAGCATATCACTATAGCTCTTTACCAAATTCAATTTAAATCAACTAATAAAAATCAACAAATTAACTTTTAAATCAACAAATGATTTTTTAAATCAACAAATTAGTTTAAATCATATTCAAAGTTTGTAGTACAATTTTTGCAAGGTACTAAACTACTTATTAAATCCTGTGTTTAAATTTTAATGCAATATATTATTAAACTAGAGTGAACCAGCTACTTCGTTAGCATAGTGTTATGACTCTGGCATTTAGCATTTTTTTTTTCAAATTTAGCATTATAATTGGGTCCAATTTGTAACTGTACCATGCCTGTGTAGAGGTGCCTCTCGATTATATTAGAATATACAGATAATATCTAAAAGGTGTTGTTTTAGTCTCTATTTCCCTATATCATATGGTTTGGCTGATATTTTCATTTATATTTTGAAATGGCTACTAAAGACTTGCCTAAAAAGCTTATACTAAATTATTTTTTCTATGGTGTCAATTCTATATTCATTATTGTTAAGCTAGTCTCTAAGAATTCCACATCAACTTTTGATATCTTAAGTTTTTATCTCATCAGAAAATACGCATCACGTTATTGCAACATAAAAATCAAATCAAAATCAGCTTCACGCTATATCCCGCATACAATAGGATAAGCAGAGGGAACCTAGTGTTAAAACACTCCGTTACCGCTGAGTTCTGGAGGCAGTGCGTGTTGTGTGGCGGGACTCTACGCCACGCTGTATGTTCTTTATTGCATCATAATTTCCTTATTTATTGCAGTTATATGATTTTTTATAGTTCTATATCAAGTGATCAAAGTGAATGTTCTTCCGAACCTAATAGTTATAGGTATAACTAAAAAAAACATCCAAATCCCGAAGATGACGTTCCGCGCGTACAAACATTTAGCTTATATTGTTTAATTACAAAAAAATAGCAGATAGGCTAAAAAACAGAGAGAATAAATAAATAAATATTCAATACGAACTAAACACATGGTACACACCATACACAATGCCAGTATTGGCAATCGATTCGAAAATGAGGATAGCCTTAAAGAGTGACCTGTATACCGTATGCGGCAACAAAGTAAAATAATAAATATTCTTATATAACGTGATGTAACCGGCGAAAGTGGGGTAGTGCACGTCCGCTTCATCTACTAATATTGTGGCTCAAGGTATTGTATATTGGATTGTTGATATATTTCAGTTTATATTTTTTTATAGTGGAGACGGAGTCTTAACACTAGGTTCCCTCTACCTACCCTGCTGTGTGCGGGATACAGCGTGAAGCTCATATTTTTTAATGATTTTTTTAAATATTCTCGTACATATATGCCTTTAAGTTTTGTCTTTAAAATCTATAAACTTGTGGCACTCTTTCAACTTCATTTTTTAGCAAGGAAGTTAATTTTAATATTTTTCATTATATTTTCAATATTTTTAAAAGTACATAGTTTTTCGAATGTGTTGTGTTAATGACATTATCGTTTCCTACGTTTTTAGGTTTATTTCCTATTTTATAATAAGTTATATGTAACAAAATTTTCATTATATTTAAATACAGCTTATTTTATTACGCTTAAATAAAATATAGTCACAAAAATATTGGCCAAATAAGTGGCCAAAATAATCTTCATAGCATGGATGCAGTTAAATATATCATTAAATTTCATATTAATATTAAAATCAATTATTTTATCATTATTCCATCCGATTTATTCTTAAATGTATGCAATTCAAACAACTTAACAGTAACTAAATCTTCTAAAATTTTATAATGAATGCAATTTATCAAATAAATAAATTATTAAGGTACATTAATTCTACAGATTTTCTAAACAACTATCACATATACAAATATACAACAAAAAAAATAAATCCCTAATTGAAAGCGAATCGACATTCACCTTAACGACGACGTCATTAACTAGTAATTAGCACGAGTACCAACCAACAAGCAACAGTGCAGTCCGACGAAAGTAAAAGTGCAGTCAATGCACCGCGCGTAAGTTTGATAATAAATAAATAACTTACATGGTTGTCGCTAACGTCCTGCGTTATCTCCCTCGCTTCCGAATTCAGTTGTAGAAGCACTAACAATATGGCGATGCACCTCCACCTCCATGGGCACATTGTCGTTTGTTGTTGTCGAGGTGTTGGGCGGCGTTTATTTATTTACGCGGCATCTCGCGTCTACAATCTGTATCGGCAACGATTCAATGGCATTATTTGGTTTCGCAAAACTGATCGCAGGCCGACTGGCGCCGTGGCCGCGGCCGCGGAGTCCTCTGAGCCGGGGTCTTCGGCCACCACTTCGCGCACTTTCTCCTCGCTCCAAAAACACAAGCCCCACCGCTCCGCCACCACGATTCGCCAGTCGCAGCTGTTTTGTTGTTTGTTTTCTTGTTAAAAGTGCGTGTGTCGCTAAGTGGCTACATTTGTTGGTATTTACAAGAAAATGTTGTATATTCCAAAAAATATCCTAATTATATACGTAATGACATAGATAATTTTGTTTTTTTTTAATCAAATTATTTTATTGTTTCACATAAATATAATACCTTCTTTTGTTTAAACGTAGCTTAAAATCGAATAAGCAAAAAAAAACAAAAAAAATAATTCAAATAATACAATAATTGAATTATTAATCTGTGTTATGCGATAGAGATCAACCCATCACGTTGCTGTCATAACTCGCGGCTGCTGGATTTTCCACATTGATAAATGAAAGTGAAATTATAGCGTCTCGCCATTTCCGTAACACGTTCAACAAAACGATGCCTGAGAACACGTAGTCGGTTTAGAAATTCCCTTTCCATTGATTCTGAGTGGATAAGTAAAATTTCACGTGTTTTTGTGTTAGGTTGTGGTTGGTAAGAAGTTTTAGTAGGAAGCTATTTTATCATTCAGGGTTCAATAAACTTTTGCTAGTTATTACGAATACAATACTGATTATTTCATAGTTTATTAAGCGATAGGTATACTTAATTTATAGAGCTCTTAATAAGTGTAACCCAACCAGCGTTACCAGAAATCCCGATTTTACCGAGACGTCCCGAATTTAGCCCAAAATTTAAATGCCCCGAGTGAGACAGATATGATCTAACTTTTCGTGAATTATTATATACTTAATATTTTTAATAACTTACTAACACTTCCAGAGAGTGAGTTTTCTATAATAATTTCGATAATAAATGCATATATTTGGTGTTTGGCCGTTTCTTTCTTTCTAATAGTCTTTAATTTAAAAGGCAATAGATAATTTGTTGCATCCTCAAAAGAAATGAATTCGTGATATAGTACCTATACAGGTACATATAGCGAGTCACGATTAGCCTTGTATTTTATTAATATAGATTGTTTATAATAATTAATTAATGATTTTGTTTCGTTTAAAACCAAATTATTAATCTTTGCATGTAAAATATTATTTGAGTTTCACATTTCTTTTTCAAAAGTCTCGTACAATTTTGTCTTCATTTTCCAAAACGTACCTATCTATATTTTTTACTTTTATTAACAATAGAGAAATAAACCTAGCTAGGAGTAAGGAAACTCCAGAGTAGGGACGTAGTAATACTGGCTTTAGCATCTAGTTCTTGATCCAACAGCTAATAGCGATACCCTCTTGTCATGTTGATCAACGATTTTCGGTATTAAATCCTTTAAGTGAAACCATCGGCACAATGACAGTCGCATTGTCATGACATGGCTATAATCTCACGGGCTAAGTCAAATATTCAGATATTTTTCTTTTATGGAAAAGGACAAGGCAAACGAACGTTCGGGTCACCTGATGGTAAGTGATTACCGCCGCCCACGACCTCAACACCTTTAAGGTGGAGCCACGGCCTTTAAGGTGGAGATAGACGCGCTTTTTGAAGGTACCCATGTCATATCGACCTAGAAACACTGCCGCGGGTAGACCGTTCCACAGTTCCGTGGTGCGTGGAAGGAAGTTCCTACGAAACCGCACAGTAGTGGATTGCCACGCATCCAGGTGGTGTAGATGATATTTCAGCTTATGGCGTACTGTGCGGTATATTTTTATAAATTAATAATAATTTCTTATTGCATTACTACCTATTTAAAAATTAAAAGCAATTATAATTGTCATCAACCTCTTCATACATGCCCTACGGAGAATCCTCATGCTTTTTACGTGACCTTCCTCCAGTATCTATGATACTGTGTATTCGTTACATTTTTAAAAGACAAAGTATCCTTTACTACGTCCTCTACAAATAATAAATAATAGTATTTCTCTTGTGTATTTGTTTAGATTTATTTTTTACACTCAGCAGTAAGGAATCGAAGTTGACGGTCCAAATGGATTAAGAGCCAAATCAGGTCAGACTTTTGTTTCGTTGTAAAACCTAAAAGTTCCTGTGCACATAACACCGGTACGTGCTATTAGGGAATATGGAGTTTGGATGGTGCCTATTAAGTAAATAAGGTGCTAAACAATTAACTCCGGACACCTCTAAGCCGTAAAAAATGGGATTACTATTACTAATATAGCAAAATTATAACAATAATGAATTAATCATTTATTAATCTAATTATATTCTATTGATTATTTGTAATAACTTATATGAAGGAAACCGTTCTTTGCTCCTAACATGTTCGCAGGCGCTTATACCTTATTAGGATTTAGGGGTATGGCTTGAAACAATGCTATCTGACAATGGATAACGTTATTTCTAATCTTATTTCCAATAAATCACTAAAAATTAAGCATTACAATTTAACAAAATTTAGATACATTTTTTTGCACCTTGGTTATTCTCACTTTTCTCTAAAAAAGTCCACACTCTCAGATACCCTCCCGAAACGTCAAACTTTTACTTCATAAATAAATCAGCTTCACGCTGTATCCCGCACACAGCAGGGTAGGCAGAGGGAACCTAGTGTTAAGACACTCCGTTCCCCACTTTCTGCCGAATTCTGGAGGCATTGCGTGTTGAGTGGCAGAACTCAACGCCGCGCTTAACCTCGACACCAGAGCGAAGAAATGGAAATATAAATTTAAGTAAATATTTCATCTCCTCGAGTGGGGATCGAACCCACAACCAGTCGATTTTGCAGTCACACCTCGTGCCGCTGCGCCACGACCGGCCTCAACTCAACTCAACTTTTACTTCATCTTCTTCTGTATCATATAACAGATCAATTTATCCTACAATTCTACTAGCCTACCAGTGAATTTGTTGCATATTTCTGTAAATACCTTTCTAGTTTGTTAATTTTTTTCTTTAATTTAGCTAAACATATTATTACATTTTCTGTTTGTTCACCTTATCCTAAGTTATTTTGACATTATTAAATATCTTTCTGTAATATCTATTCTCGGACTTTAAAAATATGTATATTTTACGTTATAATTAAGGTTCATGAATTAAGACAAGTGATACCAATAGCACGAATCTAAAACGTGACCTTTGGGGCATGCCAAGTTTCACAAACAAAGAATCTTACTGTATATTGATTTTTAAATTGTCTATTTTAGTAAATCATCTAATTTAAAACACTTTGTAACGAGTATATACCTACTATCGATAGTAGCTTTTCCAAAGATAAGGTTTTATATATCTAGTGTATTAGAATAAATTCAAACATTTTTTTTCATGAGGTCAGTTGTGGCGCAGGGGCAGAAAGTGTGAATGTAAATAGAGTGGTTGTGGGTTCAATCCCCACTCGAGATGAAATATTTACTTAAAATTTATATTTCCATTTCTTCGCTCGGGTGTCGACGCAAAGCGCGGCGTTGAGTTGGCAGAACTCAACACGCAATACCTCCAGAGTTCGGCAGAAAGTGGAGAACGGAGTGTCTTAACACTAGGTTCCCTCTGCCTACCCTGCTGTGTGCGGGATACAGCGTGAAGCTGATTTTTTAAAAATATTTACGTGTTTGTGACAATATAAGGGTAGGGTATAGGGTATAAAATAAAATATCGATTATTTTATTCATTTTTTATTTAAAATATTTATTATTTAAAAATAAATCTATAAACACAGGACTTACCTTGATGAAAATAAAAAGTTATGATGGTTGGTATCCGGATTCTAAGGAAGTAGTAAAATTGTGAAAAAAATATAAAAATTAAAAAAACTTGCCATGTCCGTCGCGCAGGGAGGATTGTCGACCATGTTGTTATTTAATTCTCTATAGTTTAAAAAAATATTAGAATGAGAAGTGTATGATAGATAGTATATTTTGAATAACAGTTTGGTAAAATGTATTTTTTACTAAATGCGACATAAGCCCAATATAAATAATAAGTGTGTAACTTTATAGATAGAAAAAGCTAAACGCATAATAGATCACCTAAAAGTAACAATTTTCCGAAAAATACTTATTAAAATCCACATCAAACCTAATTAACTTGTATCCATGTACTAAAACTACAAAATCAAATTCAAAACTAAATGGTAATCCAAAAACTTGAGGCCTCACATTTGAAAACTCGAAAAGTCCTTAGAATATACACACATACCTATAACTAATAGTTAATGTATCCAGATTTTTAAAAAATGCTAGAAAATAGATGTTGTCATGGAACAGTTTATGCATAATTAGTTTTAGAATGAAACGTTATTGTAGTAAACAGTTTATTTATCTAATCATTTCTTATTTAAAAATAAGAAATATATATATATTTCTCATATTCAAAGAAGAAATGCCAGAAAAGAACATTAAGCTAGTAGCCTTGTTACCGTTAACTCCTGTATTATTTTTGTAACTCTTCGGATTTATTGAAGTACCGTTCAATTCATGTCAAGAATTAGGTTTTCAGAACCTTTCCGCATCGTCCATTCGGTAAGAAAATAATCAGAAAAACTGTAAATTGTAAATCTGCTCAGCCATTTACAGCTAACTTCACGACGGCCACGACTCGTTGGCAGTACTGTATATCAAAGAGCAACGCGGAGAGGAGCACACAGACGTTTTCTGAACGTATAAATCCACGCGGTCTTACGAATACAATAAAACTTTACCTATTCAAAAAGCCGTGATATTAAAGGTAAACGATTCAAAAAAAGATTACTTTACAGGTCATGGTTTTATAAAAATAACTATAGAAGTAATACCACTAAACAATATTATTGAATGATCTATATAGAACTTATGAAACCCTTTGAGACTTGATAGAAATCGAATTTTATAAATACAAACCGAAAACGGCACCCTATTTTCAAACTTCAAAGACATTTTAATACTAATAAATTATAGAGCACAGATACTGCGAACATTCTACATTAAAATGTAACGTTTTATTATCGATCGGGTTATATCCACAATTTTTGACTTGTTTAAGTTTACTTAGTTTTTATTATATTGACGTTTAAGTGCTTAAGAACCTGAGTTAACCTTACCGAGCAACGGTTGCACTTTTCTTCGCTAATCAAAGAAAAATCCGATTAGGGCGAGGTGGCAGTTGTTCACGTGTTCTAACACGTAGAAGAAACGTGGCCGAAGCATTCGTATCCGTAAAAATGAGATATCATAAAAGGTTTGAGAAACTTGATTTTCCTTGTTTACATTACTTTGTCTCACTACAAAATGAATAGACTATAGTAAGTGAATCACTAGATTCACTAGACTAATTAATTTATTAGCTTGCGCCCCTAAACGGATATTGCGATAATCAGTTTATTGCTGCAAATAGCAATCACCCACGTCAAATTTAAAAAGAAAGCGTTGTCTTCTATTTAAAAGTATTTTTTATTACATTATTTTAGCGAGGCCAGTCGTGGCGCAGCGGCACGAGGTGTGACTGTAAAACCGACTGGTTGTGGGTTCGATCCCTACTCGAGGAGATTAAATATTTACTTAAATTTATATTTCTATTTCTTCGCTCTGGTGTCGAGGTTAAGGGCGGTGTTGAGTTCTGCCACTCAACACGCAATGCCTCCAGAATTCGGCAGAAAGTGGGGAACGGAGTGTCTTAACATTAAGGTTCCCTCTACCTACCCTGCTGTGTGCGGGATACAGCGTGAAGCTGATTTATTTAATTTTTTTATTTTAGCAGCCGACCGACTTTTTGTTATCATGTAACTTCAGTAATGTGCCGGTTTTTCGACCTATAAAATAGGTGTTGCAGATATAAAATATATACTTTATATTTAAATCTATACTGCTACTGCCTTTAAGTTTAATTATTAAATATGTATTAGGAATTTATAAATGTCATTTGATAGAATAATTATGATACAATACCTACGGCATACCTAGTTGTTTTAACGTAATATTATTAAACGCAATTTCAAAATTCGAGAATCTTATAGGGGTATTGTACAATTGTAGCGAATAAATTTAGGACGCTGATATATATAGCGTTCAAAAATTTTTTTCAAATAATATTAATTATTGTCTCCTACAAACTTATTTATTGTGCGTTTCAGGATTTTAAAGAATGGAAGAAATATTGTTTTTGTACATACTTGCAGAACGCACACTGCATTTTCGCTGCCTCAAAAATCGGACACTTCAATATCGGAAAATAATCTCTAAAGCTAAGCTTTACCGATAGGCGTGGCTATAGACTGCATTCCTAAGAATTTGAAAAAAAAAATGATCCTATTTGTACCAGTATAAGTTTCGTGTCAATATCCATCAATAAACTATCATACATAAACTGAATCGCGTGATTTTGCTACTGTAGGTACTATATATACTATGTATGTATACTACGGTAATATGTTAACAGAGGTATTACATTTTAGAAAAGATATTATATGCATATTTAAATAAATACTAAATCCTTCAGTTCATCGTTAAGCAAAGAAGTTAATTGCCTATTATACTTGACAAACGATTCCTGAAAGCAACTGCGACATCTATAGTCCAATACGTCAACTGTGTGACGAATTGAAGAGGGCGTCACAGGGACTGCAATAAGGTTTTATTAAACCATTCTCAATACTTACATAGAAACTACCTGTAGGGGATTACTATATCACATAGCCCTTTTAAAAATATTTTATTAACAATTTCAAGACCGTTCAGCAAACGCGTGTGGCTACATTATCTTTTCCCGCCATATATATTTTATTTAAGTAACGTACCCTACGTTACTACTACATACCGTACGGTAATATTACAGCGCCACAATTTATCTAACCACTTCCAGGTGGTTGCAATATTCATCAAGATCAATCAATCGTGGCTCGAACACGTTGATTTACGCTTAGAGAGGTCGGTTTAAGCCTCAATTGCATTCTGTAATTGCGATTATTGCTACTATACAAATAAATATTCGGGAAGTACTCTTAGTTTCCCTACACTCCCTCCCTATCTACATGCTAAGTATTCCCGGCTCGTCTATCAATTTCCAAATATATAAGAGAGCTAGAAGGTATTTTGATAGTCCATTGTTTAAAAATACAAATAGGAATTTTATTGATATAAAAAGCACTAGTATTACTTGCAAATCATTGATATAAATTGGGATCTTTATTATTTCAGTCCAATTATATGCCCCTGTATATGGTATTTAAAAATATTATGCAATATTTTTTTCTTAGATTTTAATTTTGACCTGAATACTAACTAATAAATTATACTTATCACCAGGTCCCCAAATAATTTATATATTATATGCAGTAGATAAGTACAGGCGTCGGTCTAGTTTCGTATTTATTAATAAATAACGCAAAATTTAATTTTTATTAATACATGTTTGAATTATAAGTGGTTAGTCCTCTATTCCCTGAGCTCATCACATAAAATGTAAACATCTACCTAGGATAAAAATACTTTTACCTACCATGTATGTACTGATGCTACCTCCAATTCTCGAAAATATCCTGTCATTGATTGATATACACGTAAAATGGGTATGGTATTTTGAAATAGTAATCTTGAGTTAAGTTTTTACAATATATACTTTATTTTAGTGTATCTACAGAGTTGAGGAGAAACTAAAGAAAAACCTATAGTCATATTACACAATTAAAATGTTTACACTGTCATAAGAGAAGAATTTAAATTTCTTAAAATGAAGTAAATAAAAAAATAAAATGCAGACATCATACATAAAAACTTGAATATATATCTCTTTTTTGTAAAAACTAACATTATTTATTTAATAGTAATCTTCAATATCTAAATAATTATCTTCTAAATATAATTAACTTGCTTGATCAGAATCATAATGAAATTTTATTTAATAAACCTGGTAAGAAAAGGAATATTTACATGTCTTGTCTAAATAAATAATCCTACTAGTTTTGTAGTACTTTTATTAATTAAATTAACCTATAAATCACTATACACCTATGTTTTCATATAACATCTATTTGAAAACTTAATACTGAGTAAGTCAGCAAAAAAAAATATGATCATTTATAATCTAATGTCATCTTAAAATGTGTATTTCCTAGCTTCTAATTCATTTTGCTCTTACAAGATAATCCTACATTGTACTTATATCCGTAAAAAAGTAACTATCGACTTCACAAACTATATATTCCTTACAAGTATGTCACGTAAGTACCTAAAGTACTACAATAAATAGATCAACTTACATATCAGTACATATTTAAAATCTATGAATATTTCTAAAATATACGAGGTCCAAACTATGTCTATGGTATTCCTGACGGCTTCTATGGGGTCTCGCATGTGGACCAAGGTCGAGTAACTAGTGCTCCGAAGCTGCCTACACTAGACATATTCTGCACTACTAGTGTACTTAGCACGAAACCTAGAGATTGAAAAAACCTTTAAAAACACTGTACATATATAAACTAATTTATACCTTCATAGCATTAATCCTCAACTGATAACTATCATCCTAAAGTAAATATTAATGCTATGAGTGCTCAATTTACCTAAAAAGTATCCAAATTAACCTATAGTAGACACTGTGTGTCCTAACAAATGTAGGTGATGTGATGATAAATGATGTAGAAAAAAAGTGATGGTAATAATAAAAAAAAGTTATACACACGTTAAAAACGTCCGCCACGCCCTTGGTTGCCACCATAGTTGCCGCCGCCATAGCCACCACCGCCGCCGCCGCTGCCTTGGTTGACATTGTATGGTGCTGATCTATTATTTCCATATTGCTGGTTACGAGTGGGGCCTCCGCTATAACCCTGTTGGTTATAATTACCAAAGTCCTGGTTGCCTCCCCAGCCGCCCCCACCTCCTCCTCTTTGGTTGCCACCCCCATAACCACCCCCTTGATTACCTCCCCAACCACCTCCTTGGTTGTTGTCCCAAGGATTTGAGTTGTTCCACCCACCCTGGTTGTTTCCATAGCCTCCTAAAATAATTCATATAAATGATTTACAAGATTCTTAAAAGCCTAATTTATAAAAATATAGTTATGGTAAAGTAAAATTGTAGCTAAATCGTAGCAAAATCGTGTTCATGATGGCAGCTACCATTTTACTTTGTCATAGCACAAGGCATAAGCTTGGGTTTCCTCTCCGGCTTAGTGTGGAATACAGCATGATTCTCAACAATTAAATGATAAAAAACTACAAACCTCCATTGCCCCAATTATCATTTCTTCCTGGCCCTTGTCTGCTTCCTCTTTGATCAGATCCATCTTTAGGTAGAGCTTTCTTAACATCTAATTGTTTACCATTAATTTTGTGTGGTGCATTTACTGAAAAATATTGTAAGTATTAAAAATAATAGACAAGTAATTTCTTCTTTCCTCTAGCATTAATGTTTGCCATAAGTAAATTAAAACATAAATTTTAAATAGTTTTGTTTGTTGACTTGCGTACCAAATCTTACTTTGTTATAGTTAGTCTGGTATAGCTAAAATCAATACTTTAATATCCACAGTCAGAGGAAGCCAGATTTGGACACATAAAATTCCATTCTGGGGCAAAGCTGTGGGACTAATTAAAAAAAAAACATCACAATGTATCACTGCACTTTGTCATGTTACCAGAATTATTGGATATTGAAACCACAACCACAGCATTAACATTGAGATGCTGCGCCAGAGCGATTAAATATACTACTATTAATAAAACAATACTCACAACATATTTTGTCAACTGGGTCATAATCATCAAATTCTACAAAACCAAAGCCTCGTTTCTTTCCTGTTCCCTTATCAGTAACTATGCTAACATTTTGTACATTTCCATAATTTGAAAAGTATTCTCTCAGTTGATCTTCATCATGGTCATCTTTAATGCCACCAATAAATAATTTCTTAACAGTAGCACCTGCTTCAGGATTCTTAATGTCTTGTCTAGCTACAGCCCTTTTGGTTTCCACAATTCTATAACAATGAGAAAAATAATAATATTAATAACATTATAATATTCTCTTAGACTCTCCATTGCAGACCTGTAGATAAAGCAAGCCTAACAATCCCTTGCTAAGTTTTAACGAATCAGAGGTCTTATTCTTCTTCATGAAAGAGAAACGTCAATACTTTAAGTGTATTCCACAAAAAAATTAAAATTAAAAATTACATTACACGCGAACACAACAATATTAAATATTGAAGTAATAAGAGAAGTAAGACAAATACATGTCGACATAACGGAAAATGCCACGTGTTTTAATTACACGGGACAATCATCAAGCAGTGACTTTTGATTTATGCAGCTTAAAACGATGAGAAAACGTCATACAAGTTTCCACATAGCTGGACTGCAGCAATTTAAAAATTTACACTAACTTACCGGCCATCTATGCGATGTGGTCTATTATTTTGGGCATCATCTACCATGTGCGCCTTGGAATAAGTGATGAATCCAAATCCTCGAGATCTTTTCGTTTTGGGATCTTTCATAACAACAACATCCACAATTTCTCCCCATTTTTCAAAGTGGGCTTTTAAAGATTCATCAGATGTACGATAGTTCAAACCTCCAATGAAAATTTTGCGATGAACTTCTGGCTCATCCTAAAAGTGGAGCAGACCAAATGAGTATAACAAGATGGCGGAACGGTACGCCTATGTAGCGTCACACAAATTTAAACGTAAATGGTATTAGAAAAGAAAAATATTTAACATTATCTAAAAAAAAATTGTCATGGCTGATTAATAATTATATTATAATATTCCATAATGATAAAAATATAAAATATACAAAATGCAATACTTACAAAACCGTCATCACCATTCTGTTGCGGCCTCATTATGTCCGAAGTTACAACCACTGTTAATTAAATGAAAAAAACTATAAAGCCTTTTTAGCGTCAAACAAGTGTGATTGAGATGTGAACGATTAAGCGATCACTGCACGTCCGCCACCGAGTGACGCCACGCCAAAAAGAAAGATGGGCTCGTTTCTCAAAGGTAGCGCTCAGTGCCGGCTCACCCCTCAAAAAATGCGTTGTAACCGGATATGGAAACAGCATTGTCTATGACGTGATCAATAGTAGAGGTATAGACACTATTTATGAAATCTTTTAATTAAATTGCATTATTTAGGTATCAAATAATACTCAAAACGTTTTCATACTTTTAAATGTTTAATTATGAATATATATATTTTAAAATTTTACTTATTACTAACCCACTGCCCCATACAATGTCGTTCTTTTTTTTCATTGGCGAAGTGGTTAGAGCTCAAGTGGCACGCTTAAATGGGAAAAAAGAAGATACCGTAATTAAAAGAAAAAAGAGTACTTAAAGTCTTTAGAATAAATTATGATTAGAATATCTATAAGTATATGCTGTGCAGTTGCCAGGTTCGTTAGTTCGTAGAACACCCAGCCAGCCAGCAGCAGCAAAAATCAATGTTAAATATTAGCATACATATAGGAACAGCTTACTTTAGAGATACTGTTTTACTTTAAGAGCATTTTTTAAGTTATTAGTTTAATTAAAAGTTCTTTAAGTATTAATAATTGAGTAAAGTGTTTTAAATTTATTTTTTTATAAATTACAAAATTTATCACTACTAGAACATATATTAAACAAGAGCTACTTTTCTTATTTTTGCAGTAATTGAAATTGAGTGCATTATTTTGATTATTTTATAAAATAACATTTTACTAGTTTATTAAGTTAAATTTGTGTATAATAAGACAACAAATCTCGTCGTGGCGCAGGGGTATAAAGTGTGACTGTAAAATCGACTGGTTGTAGGTTCGATCCCCACTCGAGGAGAGGAAATATTTACTTAAATTTATATTTCAATTTCTTCACTCTGGTGTCGAGGACAAGCGCGGCGTTGAGTTCTGCCACTCAACACGCAATATTCAGAATTTGACAGAAAGTGGGGAACGGAGTGTCTTAACACTAGGTTCCCTCTGCCTACCCTGCAGAGTACGGGATAAAGCGTGAAGCTAATTTATTTTATTTATTTATCTTTTATATAAAACTTTATATTATTATTAAATTTTTAACTAAGATTTTAATTACAGGGAACTACAAGATTCAATGTAATAACTTTTCTGTTTCTTTCTAATAATAATATAACATATTCGATTCTTTTCATTAGCATTTGATCTTGACACCAGCATTTACCGAAAAGTAACATTTCCTCACACTTTTACTGTATTTTAGAAGACACATAATATAACTGTTTTACATTACAACAAAACAATTATTATGTGTTGGATAATATACAGTGTCTGAAAGACACTGTTTTATGCAAGTAGGACTTGCTGGTGATTGAATGAAGCATAAAGACCATACGGCAATGTAAAGACTATGAATTGACGTTGATGTATTCGCCCATCGCGGTAGGGGCGCCTCCAGGCACAGAACACATATACCCAAAGTATCCTCAAAGTATGCCTCCAGGTATCAAAAGTAGGTAAACTAGCTGTAAACCATAGATAATAATAATAATACTGCTAAATTTTTAGTGCCATAGACTAAACTCACGGTTGTCTTCTTCACACTAACACTGTGTTTTATCCAATACATAATAATTGCTTTGTTGTAATGCAAAACAGTTATATTTTGTATTGTTGTAATTTTAATTGATTCGCCGTATCAATTGGATAGAAAAAAATAAGATAAATAAAATTGATTTTATAATATTTCACAAGCCGAAATATTCATAAAACATGATCCAACAACTTTCCTACCTACTCCTACTTGTATTAGCATATTTTTCTATTCACCTTTGTCTCGTCTCTATTCGCTCCAAATTTTATAAAATTGCAAACATACAAATATTTTCATCGCTATCCAGTAAATTTAAAATATAATTATACTATATAATGCATGAAACTTATTTCTGATTTATTATGGCGTAATAAAAGTACAGAAATGCAAGTTAACCCAGTTCAAGCATTTTTTACTTTGCCATAACTTTACGTCAATACAGGATATATCAGTAAAGGAATAATATTATTTAACAAAAAAGAAATAAAATAGTAGATATACTAACCAAAATCATTGGATATCATAATATAAAAGAAACTCTGACTTTGTCTATTTACCCCGTGTATTTATTCACCCAGCTTTATTATCGATTCAGTAGTATTCACAGACTGAATAGGATAAGATTAGAAAAATATAACTTTTTTAATCTATTAGTTGTCAAACAAAACATTTAATGTTTGTAGTTTGTAGTTTGTTTTTTCGAAAACCAGAATATTAATTGTTGTTACTAGATGTTTCATAAAAACTTGATGCTTAACTAACGACCAGAATATATAAAAGTTTAATATTTACTATTATTATATACTAATTTGTACACAGAAATTTTAGGATATTAATTTAAAAATTCATAATAATCAGATTTTCTAAGTTTCTGACTAGTCCAGACTTCAGAATGAGACCAAGCGACGGGGGTGAAGACTATGTAAGATTCGAGGACTTATATTTCCTAAGAACACTCTTTTTTCGCCTGATAGGTCTTAATAATTTTTGAAATTTTAGGAAGAGCCAGAACACATAAGAAAGCTTTTTATAGGTGGTCTAGATTATAGAACTACTGACGCGTCTTTGAAAGAGTTCTATGAACAATGGGGGGACATTGTAGATGTAGTTGTTATGAAGGATCCCCAAACTAAAAGGTCTCGTGGATTTGGTTTTATTACATATTCTAGATCCCATATGGTTAATGAAGCGCAAAAAAATAGACCACATAAAATTGATGGAAGGTATGGCTACTCAAGACACAAATAAAAATTTTTCAAACAATTATATTTCATGTCTAATGTTGTTTTAATGATAATATTGTATTGATTTTATTTATTTACATTTTAGAATTGTAGAACCGAAACGAGCTGTGCCCAGGGATGAGATTAAAAGACCAGATGCCAGTGCAACTGTTAAGAAATTGTTTGTTGGTGGACTAAAACAAGATATGGAAGAAGAAGATTTAAGAGAATATTTTAGTGTATATGGAGAAATAATTTCTGTTAGTCTTGTAACAGAGAAAGATACTGGAAAAAAAAGGGGTTTTGGCTTTGTTGAGTTTGACGATTATGATCCAGTTGATAGAATATGTTGTAAGTAAAGTCAATATATATTTTATATCTAGCTTTTACATGTAGTTATAGGTCAAATGTAAATAACTTAAAGTTGTACATCAGTCTTGATATGTGCCCAAGATTACTCTGACCATGTGACTTTTAAAATTAAATCAATTAGTGTGATGTAATTTAGGTAGTGTAGCTTAAACCAACACAAAATATTTTTTTCATTTGAAGCAGTAGTTCCTGAGATTAGAGTTCAACTAATCAAACTTTTCTGGTTTATAATATTGATATAGATTTTAAATCAATTAGTGTTAATTTATAAATAACATATTGTTACGTAGTTCAAAAAAATATAATTTAAGTACTTAAGTATTTTTTAGGAGAAGGCAGTGTTGTGCAGAGGGACAATGTCTGTCTATTAGTAATAATAAGAGAATGAATTACAGTCGGCTCTGGTTAATTCAAACCAGTGATAATCTAAACCTCATTATAATTCTAAGTTATCACAAGTTCTCTAAAAATGCTCTTAACATTTTGAACTAAATCAATACAATTTTATGCATTTGGTAATTCAAAATTCAAAAATGTTTGAAATACAACACATTAATTCAAACATATAGGTGTGGAACACTCAACACTGGAAGTTACAGAGAGAAAGAGAAAAAAAAAGCAGAATTCACAGAGGAAAATACATATTGAGACAAGTTCAAACTTGTATTTGTTTTTGTAATGATAACTTTGACACACACTTCTGCACAAATTATTTTTTTTATTATAACTCAATTGTGTAATTATTATTACACAATAATATGAAGTTTTCTGTTAAAATTTGATATTACAAATGCCTTGATAATTTGTAATATTTGAAAAGCCCCTGGAGCTTAGAATTAACAACAGTCAACTGTATTTCTAATATCCTGGTCTTGTGCCCTGACACTCAATACCATCATGTCTAAAATTCATAAGGAATGGCAACCAAGAAGAGTGTTTCATAACAGTGGATTCTCTCTGCTACATATAGCAGGAGAACCCACTCTTATGAAACACTAGATTAAGCTTGAAACTTAAGAAAAAGTTAGAAAAGCTATGAACTGGACCTCAAGTGAAAATCTGAATTTATCTAAGATATTAACAAGTTATTATTAGTTATTTGTAATTTTCTTATGTAAAAAGAATGAGGCTGTTGAGGTATATTGGCACAGTGTCTAACTTCAAATACAATGATTGTGGATTCAATTCCTATACAGAGAAATTATGACAATGTAGTATTGAGTTCCTCCCTCCCTCCCTTGCTGCTATATGTGGGATTCACTGTGAAGCCAAAAAAGTTAATTTAAATTCTAATACATTTCAGTGCAACAAAACCATAAGATCAAAGGACGTAGATTGGATGTGAAAAAGGCATTGTCTAAAAATGTTATGGGCAATAACAACAGTAGAAGAGGCAGAGGGTGGGGTAACAGACAAGGAGACTGGGGAGAATCAGGTGACATATTAAAGAGTTCAAATCAAACTTTAATTATACTAACTACTTATAATTTTAAAAAACATAAATCAGACTTGCCAAGGATGTCTTTGCAAAAATCAAAAAACCCTTTGAATCAGATCAGAGATAGGCCGGCAAATGTCGTCGCTGACAGTTGTGTTTTGGTTTAGCTGGCACTGACTCCAAAAATAATGGATTTTAAATAGTAAGTTGTAAGAACTGGGTGAATATCATCAGAGCCAAAGACTCAACATTGTCTTATTCCAATCTCAATAATATGCTAAATTATTTTTTTTATTTTTTTTTTGTTATGGTTAACACCATGATAATTTCTAGTCCCTGAAATAATCCACAACAATGATAGTGATGAAGAAGACCGTACTATACAAGCAGACTCGCGCTTATATTTTGAATTTTTTTTCAATTTTCAATAGGATCAGCAAGGAAATATAAACCTAAATAATCAAAATAAACCAAAAAAGAAAGTAGACATAAGTAATAAAATATTTGATATTAGAAAAAATACTAAGTAATTGAAAAATAAGTAAAAGTAAATGGAGGAAATTCTTAATATTTAAAATATTAATAAAATTAGATCGAAAATTTATGAAAATTTACAAAACCGTCAACGTCGTCTGCCCATTCGAGTCGCTCAATCCGTATCCAAGGCCCCGCACCGTGCGCCGGCTTGTAGGCTAGGTCATTTTGAACCTGTGATATCTCCTACAGTATTTATTATGTACATCATGTACAGTAAAGTATCATTTCAATCTAGATGAAATGCTAAAGGTGGCTATTATATTTATTTTTATAAGGATTAATACTAAATTATAGAAAATACATTAACAAAACTTGATAAATTTAAATTAAATTTATTGAAATGGTTACTGTGGCTCAACCTTTTTACTTTCGAATGGACTTTATTGCTGTTGACCTGGACTGGTCCTGACAGCGTCAGCGCAAGCCATGTAAGCGTTCAGGTTGCCCATTTTGGGCTATCTTTTCTGAAAACGATGAAATTCCTTGTTGTTTAGCTACGGTTGCAATAACCATGGCAGAATAAATTGCATATTAAAAAGAAAAATATTTTAATATATTAGTATATAACAAAAATATTGAAAATATGAAAAAAAGTAGTCTTGAAAGTATGAGGATGAACCCCATACTATCAAGTACCTTTATATTAAATTTTATCACTATCGGATCAGCGGTTTAGTTGTGATTGCGTCACAGACAGACAGACAGAGTTACTTTCGAATTTGTAATATAAGTATGGATTAATGTGTATTGTGTAATGTTATAAAATCCATATATTATTTTTATTATTATGTGAGGCCAGTCGTGGCGCAGCGGCACAAAGTGTGACTGTAAAACCGACTGGTTGTGGGTTCGATCCCCACTCGAGGAGATGAAATATTTACTTAAATTTATATTTCCATTTCTTCGCTCTGGTGTCGAGGCTAAGCGCGGCGTTGAGTTCTGCCACTCAACACGCAATGCCTCCAGAATTCGGCAGAAAGTGAGGAACGGAGTGTCTTAACACTAGGTTCCCTCTGCCTACCCTGCTGTGTGTGGGATACAGCGTGAAGTAAAGCTGATTTAATTTTTTTGATTTTAATTATTATGTTTAAAGAATTTTATAGCTAAATGATGATGAGTGCTGTCTTAAATTTAATTATCTCGTTGTTCCGTAACGGTTTGCGATCTTTTCCGGCAGTAAGTTCCACAACTCAATACTGCTAGGCATAAAACTGAAATAAAAAAAATAGTTTATTCTATTTTTCACTTTAGGTCATGGTCCCGGAGGAGGCTGGAATAATCAAAATCCATGGGAAAATTCAGGAGGAAATTGGGATAACCAAGGATATGGAGACCAGGGCTGGGGGCAGAACTTTGGCTCTGGCTACCAACAAAACTATGGAGGTGGTCCTATGCGTCAGAATTATAACAACCTCCGACAACAACCTTACAATCCAGGTATTCATTATACATCACTAATTATTTCAAGGCCAGTCATGGCGCAGGGGCACAAGTGTATGTCTGTAAAAGCGATAGTTGTGGGTTCGATCTCACTCGATGATCCTAGTTTTAAGATAAACCACTGCAATTTCCCACCCAAATTTAAATCAAAAAAAATATTGAATGAAGAAACCCAATGCCACTATTTGTCTTTCGTTAATAATTTATGTATTAAATTACAGCCATTGCATTTGTAGTCTCACACTGACTGTGTTCATATTAAGGATATTTTTCTTTCTTCACACTATGTATTTCATATATAACATGGTAGGAAGAGAGAACATACTGTTAAGACACTCAATCCCCACATACCTCCAAATTTTCGAGACATTGGGAATCAAACCCACAACCGTTGCGTTTATATTCGGACAGTTTTCCACTGCTCAAGAAATAATAACTTCTAAAAGTATAAAATTATGAATAGATATAACATTTTGGTTATTAGGTGGTCGTTTTAATACAGGCAATCAAAACTTCAACAATGCCGAAAGTGCACTTTCAACTGGCAACCAACCTCGATTTTAAACAATTATAGCCTCTTGTAAGTATGTTTGCTCATTTTTAACTACAAAACATAATATCAATATAAATATTATATATTTCCACCATTTACATAATATTTTATATATGAATATTTTAGTCCTTATTTACACTTATATACATAATATACATAGTATTTAAGCTAAAAGTAATTATTGAAATATAAACAATCTCTTAGAAATGCTACAATTGATAATATTGACTCTTTAAATATTATTGAATTTAGTTGGAATATAGATTTATATTACAATTTTCATTACCAAAACAAACACATATATCCTACTTATTATTGTACTTTAAATGTTATCGATAATATTAAATGATGAGTTCAAATATTTTATTTATAATATAATAATTCCATTAATTGAGATGGATTTTTAATTTTTACATTTATATTAGGTATCAAGTCATAGTTCAAGCTAGGCAGGTATATACGCGAGGAAACTAATAGTGAGAAGGGATTTTATAACTTCATACATAACATTTATCTTGTAAGGTTTTCGAAGGTATTGTGAGGCACTAGTTTCATTGTTCTTGCACTTTGATCACAATTATAAATAAAATAGAGATGCTAACTCCATTTTCCTTGTATGTATGTATTTGATAATATTCATGCGGTTTATTTGATTTTAATTTTAATATAGTACATATGAACATTTATTATAAAATAGAAATATTTTTTCACATATTTTTAATTTCATATATTACAATTTATTTATGTTGTAAATAAGCCGGTTCAAAAATGTATGCAGAAGATTTTCAAGAGATGAGAGTTCGGGTCCTGCTACATTTAATTTTTTATACATTTACTAAAATAATTTTCTTGATGTGGAATAACTATGTAATTATTTTATTTAATACAATACTATACAAACAACATCCTAAAGGATAAATAACACATAAATATATCCAAATCTGCATAGTAGAATTAGCACACAGTTGTGTAAAAGATTTTTAATAATTTCAAGAAAGGTTTTTAAAAAAAATCCTTTACGATAAAATCAAGTATTTATTTTTCTTGTGAAATTTACAAAATAATTGAATATGGAGTTGGCATGCTTAATATATTTTTTCATTCACACTTAGCACAGCATTTAGCTATTAATTGATAGTTTTAAGTTCGGTGTTACCTTTTTAAGTTATATTACAAAAGTTGTGCAAGTTCAGTGAATGATAAATAGTCAAGTAAAAACTTTTTTTTTATTATAAAAATAATGAAAGAATTACATTCCTATTATTTAAAAAAGAAAGGTGCAATTTTATATATATGTCAATGTTACTATTTTCGAATTATAACAAAAGTATTTTTAATGATCTCAAAAATTTTTCATAGTTAAGACTCAATATGGGGTTCCTTATTAAATAAAATTAAAAGCTATTTTATTACTTAATATTGTTATATTCAAAGAATATATTGTTGTTTTTATTGTTATTTTACTTGGTGTTATAATGTATAAGATTTATTTAGTCTGTGTGCAATAAAATTAAATTGAGACTGTTTTCCATGGACTCTTCTAAACTTTGGACAAGCTGTTCCTGGAAAAGCCCATGGTAAGTTGACTAATAAAACTATGGAATAATAACAATTTCTTTTATTTTATTTCTCTTATTATAAACTTATCAAATATGACAAAAGAATACTGGATAAAATAAAGTGGCAACACTGACTAGCATATTTACAATAACTTTTTATACATAAGAACATCGAAAACAATAATTAAATACAATTTTTGACTGATAAAAAATCTAAATTAAATATTGTCTATCAATACTAATAAAATTTTATAATTATGATTTAATATTAGCATCTAATAACAACAAGAACATAGGTTACGATTTCAAATTTATCATTTGATTATATTTAAGCTGTTATTATGTTTGGCTGAAGCTTGTATTATTTTTTTTAAATTATTTATCTAAGTTGGACTGTGGGTGCACCGGTAAACAAGGGCACGGTGGTGGTCCGTATGGCGTGGTAAATATTGGTGGAAAAAATCCAGACGCCGCTGCTAGTTGCCTGAAAATGTCAGTGTTGCTTAGTAGTTTATTGAGAGTCTACTACTGACTGTACACACGATAGTAGTTGGTTCGATATCCACTCGGGAGGTATTGGTTATTTTTAATTTATTTTTATTTTCCCGTTTTCAGTACACGAAGCAGCCTTGCTTTGACACCTTGTTGAGCACCTTGTTGAGTTTTAGAAAATTATCTTTTCTGACAAAATGCCCAAGAAATATTAGGATGATGACTAAAAGCTAGTTAAAAACTAAAGTAGCAGGTTTTTACTACATACCTATACTGCTGATCTAAATGGGCTTTTTCAATCCTTTTGTCTTTAGCCCTCCTGTTTTGAAACCATATTTTTACTTGCGTTTCGCTTAGTGATAACGCTGAGGCAAGTTCACATCTGCAAAAATAAAATATGACAATGTTACTCATAGTCATTTTCCAAATAATAATGTTTTAAAGTATTATATTTAATGAGGCCAGTCGTGGCGCAGCGGCACGAAGTGTGACTGTAAAACCGACTGGTTGTGGGTTCGATCCCCACTCGAGGAGATGAAATATTTACTTAAATTTATATTTCCATGTCTTCGCTCTGGTGTCGAGGTTAAGCGCGGCGTTGAGTTCTGCCACTCAACACGCAATGCCCAAAGAATTCGGCAGAAAGTGGGGAACGGTGTGTTTTACACTAGGTTCCCTCTGCCTACCCTGCTGTGTGCGGGATACAGCGTGAAGCTGATAAAAAAGGAAATTATTTGATTTGAATTTTAATCTAATGCTTGACCTTCTTGCCCGAGCAACGTATTCTCCTCTCGCATATTCCAATTCTAGCCGTAATGTTTGATGAGCTGAAAAAGTGGTTCGCTGTCTTCTGGGCCGGCTCTCCTTGCGTCTCCGTCGAGCCACTGGAATAGTAATTTTATTAAATTATTACCGATATACAATATTGACTTTATGAGTTTATACTCGATAAACCTAGTAGAGGCCAACGTGGCGCAAACAAAATGTTCGTGGGGCCAATGTTCACTCGACGGAATATATTTTAATTATTTTCCTTTTCTTGTCTCTGGTAAGACAATTGCGTTAAGTATCATCATGTCTATCGTACCTTCGTATTCAACACGCAGAGTTGAGTTAAAAAAAGCGAGTTATGACCTTAGGTGAAGAGAAGAAAAAAATTGTGTTTAGTTTTTTAGGAGGTAAGTCGGGACGCAGGCGCACAAAGTGTGACTGTAAACGCGGCTGGTTGTGGGTTCGATCGACCCCACTCATAGAAAGGAAATATTTATTTAAATGTAATATACATTATATATTCATTTCTTCGCTCTGGTGTCGAGGTAAAAGCGCGGCGTTGAGTTCCGCCACTCAACACGCAATGAATCAATTTCCAGAATTCGGCGGAAAGTGAGGGACCGAGTGTCTTATCACTGGGTTCCCTCTGCCTACCTTGCTGTGTGCGGGATACAGCGTGAAGCTGATTTGATTTTAATTTTTTTTCGATTTTATTTTTTTGAAGGAATCTTATGTTAAGAAATTCCTTTCCGCACTCATTGCTCAATTTTCGAGAAAGCGTGTGTAGAGTATCGACATTCAACTCCGCGATTGGTCTTATTACTAGAAATTAAATAACAATCCTCGTGGTAATTTTTTATTTTATATTGTTTTATGCTGTTGAAAAAAAAAAATAAAAAAGGAGCTGCGCTGGATGTACCTACCATTATATGCTATTTTTTAAAGTGTACAATAAAAATATCTATATATATAAAAGGACTTGTGCTGACTGACTGAGGTAAGACGCATGCAGAGCCGTAACCGCTGATGGTAGGAACGTGAAATTTGGGCAGATGTTTATTTTCATATTCTGGACATCCACTAAGAAGGGAATTTGAAAAATTTTAACCCTAAAGGGATGAAATAGGGGTTGAAAGTTTGTATGGAAA